>JAMFQS010000101.1:0-89042 GCA_025503055.1 Sordariomycetes sp. B11D1
GAACCCGATGCGGGGGTCGAACCCGCGACCTTGAGATTAAGAGTCTCACGCTCTACCGATTGAGCTAACCGGGCGGGTTATTATTGAAAAGGTGCGACCCTTCTCTAGCCCTTAGGGCTTTCTCCGTGTGTGAGACGGTTAGGCCGTGGATGGTGCGAGGTACTTGGGTACAAGTTGGCGTTGGTGGTTTGGGTGTCGTTGCCTGTTCGTAGAGGAACATACGCATCGAGAGATGATTCGAGGATTCGATGAAAACCTCCTCCTCTTACCTCGTACGCCCACTCTTTGGCGAGTGCCGAGCGAGGCAAGAGCTACCGCGGAAATCGAGTAATCTCTCCTGACGGGGCATGGCGGGGTTGATTCAGGAACACGTGTGACTGACCAGGATCCCTCCCCCCACCTTCCCGTTTCGAGAAGGTGGCCCCCCGGTGACGTCGTTAAGCTTGTGTTCGTCACCTCCTTCCATGTCGAATTCCAGCTTGTCAGTGCGGTTGACTGTAGACTTTTGATCGAGCCGTGACCATCGCGCGGTGAAGCCGAAGACGCCTAAACACCGCCCTATCCCTTCGCTCTACGCGCTCCGCTCATCAGCCTATCTCTTTGCACGTCCCTTCAGTGTAATGCGAGGGAGGAGCCTTGATTCCTACCACGATGGACACAATCGCGCATGAGTACATACGCGTACGGCGCTTTCTATATGTGGTGCTTGGGATAGAGAGCGTGGGAAATGACTCCTATCGGGTTCTACACTAGCTCCTCCAATCTCCTATACAGGTCATGGCTGGGCATTTCAGTTCTAGCAGTATGCCCTCTATTATGGCAAAGAAGCCTCGGTTTGTCGAAAAAGACTGGATTATGGAGCCTGGAGAAAGCGTCTTGATGTGTGTTTCATTGAAAGTAGAAGTGCGTTGTTTTGAGTCATTATGCCATGCGTTGGTCCTCTTAACGTCTCCTTCCATTTGCAATGAATGACACCTCTACAAACGTGCTAGACACGCTCATGATAAAACAAGCTGTCACGTGCTCAGTATTACGAGCGACCACCATATTAGTAAAAAGATATGGGTATAAGTGCCGAAGTATCACGAAGGACTATTGCATTGGAAGCTCGTGGCCCGGATGGAAGCACAAGCCACGGTGGCTTTATTTTGATAATTAAGCACTTTGCTATTATAAGCCCTTATAGCTCAGTGGTAGAGCGCGTCACTAGTAATGACGAGGTCGTAGGTTCAACTCCTGCTGAGGGCACTTGATTTCGCTTTTTGCCGGCTTTTCCTACCTTCATCAGATAATTTTACTATGACGAATCGTAGGCTCGACTCTTGTTGAGGCATTCGATCTGTATTCTTAATATGTATATTGTCATATTTTTTTCCCCATCTTAGATAGATTGTAGGTACTGTACATCTTGATGTTTCTCGTCTTTCCTTCGTCAAAAGACCCTCGCGCTATAATATCTACATCTGGGGCTTCATGGACATCATGATCTGTCAGTGCCAATAGGCTCGGTCATGCTAGATGATGCAATGCGTCTATTAGGGATCTCTGTAGGAGCTGAGTAATGTGAAGCTGGTTGATATGTGGAACCGGTGCACTTGAGTCTCAAACTATCACGACGACCGGAACATCAGGTTCTAAAAGCCCTGGTATGGCTTTACCGGCATGGCTGTAATGGCTGCTTCTTCGTTTTATCCGACACTTGTAAGTCGCTAACCCTCTACCGACATCGCTCCAGTTCTTCATTAGATGTGACAAGATATACCGTGCTCAGGTACCGGTCGGTAGCATGGAATTGTCAAGGCTGTCACTGAAAGTTCTTCTATTTCTAGGAGAATTAGATGTATGAGTGCAGAGTGAAACACGTATTTGATATATTGGTTTTATAAGCGTAGAATCGTGGGGTTCACGATTGACGTAGGTCTGCAGCTCGCCTATTCACAATATTTGATGTTGCGTATGGCCAGCACCCCAGGAGAGTAATGCATCGACTTGTACCTGCAGTCATAGGGCTGTTGATGACTGCCAACCGGTTTGAGCCGGGAAGGTGGCACATGGGGTGCACCTGCTGTTCCCGGCACTACGATAAGTAGAAGAGCTGTATTTCTTTCGCCTAACGGAATGAAGGACAAGCGACTTTGATACGTGGTCACAGACTCATAGGTCCCTATCTCTAGCACCATGAATCAAGAAGCAAAATAAACAGAAGAACCTCTCCCAAGCCCCTCTCACCACGGCGCTCATTATCCCTCGTTCCTGAAGCGATTTCCCGTTTGGGCGATTGAGTAAGCTCCTCTTCTGCCCTAGCGCGATGTCCCCCTTGCACTAGCGTGGCCACCGGGGGCCCTGTACACACAGGGCGAGGCGAACGAAAAGACAAGGCCAAACGGCCAACGGACCCAAACGTCTGGTGTTTGGAACTGCAGCTATGGGCTGTCAGGAGCCTGTTACCCCCAGCGACGCAGGAGCGCGAGAAGACCTGCTGATCGTAAACAGTGCCGAAGCACGAGAGGCCCCGCCCGACACGTTGCTTCTTATTCCTTTTGTCGGGAAGTGGGCGACCGACAGAGCCGAGTCGCAACTCTTGTACTTCTCTGTTCATTGTTACTTTACCAGCGGCATCTGGGCATATTATCGGGCCGGTCAAAGCGTTGCTTGGACCGACCGATCTTGCGCCAGTGGCTGATGTCTCGGCTGGCGCAGCCGCCCTGGTACCTTGACCCAAGACCAATTAATGCGGCCCTCTAGTCCGTCTTCCATGGATATACGGAGTAAGCCCAGCAGCTGTGAAAGCAGGTGGTGCGACCGACCGTACCTCCTCCTTGCCAGTTCTTTTTTCGTCCTCCTCCCCGCACCATTGAAGGTAAGAGCTGTACATTGTTGCTTGTGCCATTCCATCCTTTTCCCGCATTGCCCCCCGTGGTTTGGACATTTTCCGCATGTTATTTTGGTCCGTCCCGTTCAGACGAACCGAAAGCATCCGGCCCTAAGAACTCGGTGGAGCCTCGAGGGACGGAGGAATAGTCCGCGGCTTCTAGTCTCCACTAGAGCTCCCGTTCGTCGACTAAACGCCTTCGCCAGTTGCTCCCCGCTGCTGCCCCGTCCGACGGTCCCCTCATCGAGTTTTACATCGAGTGGACTCGAGCGTGGGAGGGTTTAAAAACTCGAATCGCCGGGTCCAGAACACGGGAAGTGTCCAAGCAGCAAACACACGGAAAAAGGCACCTTTTCCCGAGCCTGCATCTGTGTGCTGCACTGTTCCCGGGCGTGCCTGGGTCCCACGATACTCGATCAACTCGGCCATGAGTGGGGATCAATCGGCGACTAGGTAAGATCTTTTTTTTCCCTGCTCCAGAATGATCCATGGGTACCAGTCCTGAAACGCTCTGTCTAAACGCAAGGTTGGACACCTCTTTCCCCGAGCTTTCTTCCCTGGACCGTCAGCTTGCAGGTCAGCTGCAGTGCGCAGATCCCGGCTCCCTCAATACCCGCTTTTCGAGAACCTCTGGCTGTCCTGCTGCCCTTCTGCCTGGAAACCCGCTTCCCGCTAACACATAGCGCTTGTGGCGCCCCTCTTAGTTCTGGGTATCCAAGCGCCCGACCTCACACTCCTCGACAAACTCCCACCACCTCCGCCGCGCTCCCCAGCCCGACTTTCGAAACGCCCAAGGCTCACTACGAGAGCTGGCTTGCAGGTCCCGGTACCTGGACTCCCCGCTTTGCCGAAGAATATTCCGTCTTCGATTTCACTCCCGGAGATAATACTAGTTCTCGAGATACTTTCACCGCCTGCACGCCCGCTGCCTCGACCTCCCGCTCCCGCACTCCGTTGTATCTCTCGAAGGGCCCTCTCACTGCGGGGAAGACCATTGGGGCTATAGAATCTCATGCCAACCACTTCTCGACCGGTCACGATTCTCCATCGGTAGACCCGACTACTCGAGCGCCGTCCTCGCAGCTACCCTCGAGTATTCACCGTGAATATTCCGCCGGGCTTGACATTCGACCCACGCAAACCGCCCCCACGCCAGTGGACTGGCTAGATAGCAACAACAAAACGGGCACTAAGAGAGGCCAGGATTTCCCAACGCAGACCGCAACCCCTCCGCCCAGCGCCCGCAAGGCGGACCGAAACCTTGTCCCGGACAGCTCCGACCACTATGCAAAATGACGAGGGCTACGGCCATCAAGACTTCATGGTGCCGGCTCAGCAGACGGATGCGGCAGCCTTCTCGTTCGCCCAGAATGACATGTTCGGTTATCCCATGTCGGCCCCGGTGTCCGGGTCGCCGTCATTTTGGGACTCGTCCATGTCGATGAGCGCCATGGACTTGGACTTTGCCAGCCACCACGCGGCGACGTCAGGGATGTTGTTCGAGACGCCGGCGTCGTCCCAGCAGCCGGCCGAGCCCTACGACTGGAATGCCAACGCCGCGCTGTTTCAGGACCCCTCGGCCGTTGCGAGCATGCCACCTCGACCATCCAACCAGGAAAATGTCCAACCAGCACCACGGAAAAACCGGCCACTCCAGCCGAAGCCGAGCATGGCGGATCCGGCGACCCAACCAGCTGTAACCGCAGCTGATACGGCAGACATGGTGGGGCCATACATTGCTAACGTCAACGAAGGCTTCGTCTTAAGCCCGGGGCGTGGTGTCGACCCGGGACTTCTCTTCAGCCGCCCTCCGTCTTCGGATTCGACGACAGACCAATTCCATCCTGGCAGTCAGCATGGACCCGCTGGTGTCAGCCTCGCCGATCCGGCACCCCTTATATCAAGGTCCGATGCGGTCAAGCGATCACATAGTTACAAGGAGACGGGCAGGCGCGGGGCACGTGAATCGGCGAGCTCCCCTTTCAAGCCGTCCGCGCCCAACGGTGGCCTCCAGCGCAGCTTCAGTGAGGATAGGGGCAGAAGGCAGTTACCGACTTTGGCGCCTGCCGGGCGTCCGCAGGCGCCGCAGACCAGCGGCTCTGGGGTCGCTGCTAACCGGCCTCTGTTACCCCGTCAGTCGGGCAGATTATCGCCTTCGAAACTCCACCACCGCCTGTCAAACCTGACATCCATTCCCGAATCCAGTAGCCCGCGTACCCGGACATCAGTGAAATTCACAATAGACGCCCGTGGAAGGGCACACGCCGAGACGACAGTGGTCGTTGACGAGCCTACCCCAAATGGTGTACATCGCAGAAGCTCGAGAGACTCCAGCTGGCGAAGCCATGTGGCGCAGTCGGACTCAGAGGATTCCGACACGGACGACGAACCCATTATTATACCGAGCCGCAACGCTTCCTTTGCACTCCCCGACCCGCACAAACCAGTGGGTTCCATCTTCAATAGCTCCGGTAGGAAGAGTCCTGGGGCACGGCCGAGCTTCTCTTCCGACGACCACAACCGCCGGCGACACAGCTACGACGACGGCGATGAGAGCGAAGCGGAGACTGTGGTACACGGAGGAGCTAATAAAGGAGATGCGACCAGCGAGTTACGGAAGGTGGTCGAGGACCGTCAAAAGCGGGCGGCGGGTCAGCGCTCGCGTCAGCTTGACATTGGCGGGTTCGCCTGGGCAGCGGGCAACCTGATGTCGCCCACTACGCTACCAGACTCGAGCATCCCGACGCCGTCGACAGGACATAGGCACTACAGGATCCGGTGTGTCTGCCAGCGTAATGAGCCCGGTGGGGCGATGGACACTTTCATGGTGCAATGGTAAGTCAGAAGTCTCGGCTAAGTGATCATTGCATACGGCGACGCGTGTTGCACCTTGGATTTGCCGTCTGCTAACTCGTAAGTTGCAGCGAAGCCTGTGAGCTGTGGCTACACGGCGGGTGCATCAACATCACTAGGCGCGATATGCCGCCGGTGTACATCTGCGCCTTTTGCGCGAACACCCCCAGCATGAGGGGCGGCCGGGTACGGGATACCGGCCGGGCTCCGGTGGTTCCTTCGGGCCACGCATCTTCGCCGCTGGCGCACAAGTCTTCCAAGTCATTCCGCTGATTTGAGGCGGAGCTCATCTGCTCCTGCTTTTTTTATTATGAAGTTACGACTGCAGTTCAGTTTTGGACAAAAGTCCGTCTCGCGACGGACCATGACAATTATTATATTTTCAGGATTAGAGCGATTGGACGGCTGGGTGGCATAGTTTATTGGATCAAAAGCCCCGGCTGGGCCCGTCGAAGACGAGGGGAATGGTTGTATAAAGGAGACGGGGCTTCACGGCCCAAGGCGGGTTTGGGGGAGCATCGAGTACCAACAGTGATGCTCGTACTAGGCTGCGAGCCTCGCGGTCCGTGTACGCTACTAGTTAGTAACTCTTTGAGTGGCCCGATACAGATCGTGATGTTGCGAGTGAGGTTGTTTCAAGAAACAAGAGAAGTCGTCTCGTGTCGCTTTTACGGGGTAATGTTGACCGAACACCGAGTAGACCCTCTTCCTCGGGAAGGGCTCGGGAAGAGCCGCCTATCAGCGGGCCCCCAAACTACCCCGCCAACTCCGATCTCGGAAAGCAGGGTGCAGGTGAGGGGCAGTCCACCGCGTGAACTGACTCCATTGGAAGCTCAAACTCACACGGCAATCTCGAAATTCCCTGTCCCCGATTGACCCAATTGTCTCGTCCTCCTAGCCGGCCCCTTTCCCCCCTGGAGCCCTGTTCTCTTCGCTGCATCTCCCATCATCTCTCACAATACCAATTGGATTCAGTTCGTCGGTCCTTGGAGGAGCCTGCTCAAGATGGCGCAGCATAACATCGTTGTATTCGGGGGAGACCACTGCGGTCCCGAGGTAAGATACATGCCGTCGCCGTAACTGCGTTGCGGAGCGGGGGCTAATAGTAACAATCTGGTACTGACGTTGTCTCGAATCTAGGTTGTTGCGGAGGGCATCAAGGTGAGCCAAGAGCGAGCAGTAGACGGGTGGAGCTTGGAAACTGATGCTGACGGCGGGCGCAATAGGTGCTCAAAGCCGTTGAGGCGAACAGCCCTTCTGCCGGGAAGTTCAACATCCAGGAGCACCTCATGGGTGGCGTAAGTCATTCAACAGCAGCCCCTACCCACCGTTCCACCCCTCGGCCTAACAATGACGGCCACTAGTGCTCCATCGACGCCCATGGCACCCCCCTCACCGACGAGGCCCTCGCGGCCGCCAAGTCCGCATCCGCCGTCCTCCTCGGCGCCATCGGCGGGCCGGAGTGGGGCACCGGCAAGGTGCGCCCGGAGCAGGGCATCCTCCGGATCCGCAAGGAGATGGGCACTTACGGCAACCTGCGCCCTTGCTCCTTCGCGTCCCCCTCTCTCGTCTCGGCCTCGCCGCTCAAGGAGGACGTCTGCCGCGGCACCGACTTTGTCATCGTGCGGGAGCTGACGGGCGGGATATACTTTGGCGAGAGGAAGGAGGACGACGGGGACGGCAAGGCGTGGGACACGGAGCCTTACTCCCGCGAGGAGATTGAGCGCGTTGCGCGGCTGGCGGGCTTCCTGGCCATCAAGAGGGGGGACGACACGGTTTGGAGCCTTGACAAGGCGAATGTGCTGGCGACGAGCAGGCTGTGGAGGAGGGTTATGACGGAGACGTTTGAGAAGGAGTTCCCGCAGCTAAAGCTCCAGCACCAGCTTATCGACAGCGCGGCCATGATTCTCGTCAAGAACCCGCGCGGGCTGAACGGCGTCGTGGTCACGAGCAACCTCTTCGGCGACATCATCTCGGACGAGGCGAGCGTCATCCCGGGCAGCATCGGGCTTCTACCCAGCGCCAGCCTCAGCGGGATCCCGGACGGGAAGGGGCCTTGCAACGGCATCTACGAGCCCATCCACGGGTCGGCGCCCGACATCTCGGGAAAGGGCATTGTGAACCCCGTCGGCACGATTCTGTCGGTTGCCATGATGCTGAGGTACTCGCTGAACCTGGGGGCCGAGGCGGATGCTGTTGAGGAGGCGGTGAAGAGGGCTATCGAGGGGGGTGCGAGGACGGCGGACCTGGGCGGCAAGGCGGGGACGGCGGAGATGGGAGATGCGGTTGTTAAGGAGCTGCTTGCTGTGCTGAAGAAGTAAGGGGCCGGGATGTTGGGATGAAGGTGGGTGGGTGAGCGGCGGATTCAGTCTCGTGGCTACAAAGGCGACGAATATGGAAGACAACATTATGTGCGAATGGGAAACATGGTTCGATAAAAAAAAACGCACGTTCCCGTGTGATAATCTGCGTTCCCTTCTTCTGTGTTCTGATGTATCTGACCATACGTTGTCCCTCGAAGCGATCGTCAATCTCCCCAAAGCGGACAAGGGTGAAACCGCAAAAAGCTGACCTCACGTAAACACGCTGCTCTTTCACCAGACACACTGGATTCACTCACACACACGCAAGCAGCAATCACCCTCTCGCACGATACCCAGAGAGAAATCGCTCTCAGTCTCAAGAGGAAACAAAAAGACTATTGGACATGCCCTCCAAGCGCAAGGCGGAAGCTGCGACGGCTGAGCCCGTCGCGAAGCGCCGGTCCGCGCGCCAAGCGGAGAAGAGCTCCGGTGCAGCCGCCGCTGCGCCCCAGGCTGGGGTCGAGACGCCTAAGGCGGTAGGAACGAAGGGAGGGAGAGGTCGGGGCGCGGGCGAGAGTGGCGCCAAGCCAGGGGACACTGTTCCTGACGCGCGCCGACGCGTCGCGGAGGGCGGAGCGGCATCCAAGGGCGCAAAGCCGGCAGCCAAGCCCGAGGCCCCGAAGAAATCGGAGGACGAAGGCGTCGGGGGCGCGAGGGCCGTGTCGGAGGACCCGGACGTCGGGTCCATACCTGCGCGGAACCCCGAGGTGGAGCGGCACGAGGGGGAGTGGTATTGGCTCATGAAGGCGGAGCCGGAGCCGCGGCTCGAGAACGGCATCGACGTAAGCTTCTCGATTGATGACTTGCGGGCGAGGGAGGCACCTGAGCCTTGGGATGGTAAGTTGCCCCTCTGGCGTTGAACTCATGGCTGTGTGCTGACGGTGCGCAAGGGATCCGGGCGTATGCTGGTGGGTTTCCCGTCTCTTGTCACCTTGATCTTGTCGAGACACGGGTAGTTTGACTGACAAGGTTTACACTCAGCGAGGAATAACATGCGGGCCATGAACGCCGGTGACAAAGCCTTCTTTTACCACTCCAACTGCAAGGAGCCCGGCATCGTCGGCATCATGAGGATAGTCAAGGAGTTCTCGGAGGATTGTAAGATCACCTACCCATCCTCTCCGTCGTACCATATTCTGCCCCCTTCTATCCTCCTCCCCCTTTCCCCCCCGGCCCCCGGGGGGACACATGCACACGGTCAAGACAAAACATGATAACCACTCTCTGTAGGGACCGCCCGCCGCCCCGGCACAGCCTACTACGACCCTTCCTCGACCAAGGAGAAGCCCAAGTGGGGCCTCGTCCATGTCGAGTTCGTGAAGAAGTTCGCCGTCCCCATTTACCTCAGGGAGCTAAAGGAGTTGGGGAGTCAAGGGAAGCTGGATGGCCTGCAGATGCTGAAGCAGTCGCGGCTGAGCGTCAGCCGCGTGGGAGCCGAAGAGTGGGGGTACTTGTGTAGGTTGGCGGATGAGAAGGCCAAAGAGGCTGGTTTAAAGCACGAGGTTTGAGGGTTCGTAGGGTTTGTTCCCGTGTAATACTAGTGTTTGTTTTCTTAGATGCTTTTGGAGATGTGAGGGGGGTTCGTCACCACCAGATGACGATGTTCCCGAATGCTCTAACGAAACAACCTGTGAAGAAACCGCCGTACATCTTGTACATCCCCTGTGCGAATCCACGGTATGCTCTGAGCGCACCGGCATGTCATGAGCCGACCTTTGCTGCCAAAGCTACCGACTAGCTGGCGCGCGGGCCACGAACAACACATCTGACACGGACTGCAGCGACATGCTAGAAGCTCAACGCTCCCGAGTGCACAGATAGCTAGCCCAGAACAGACTGGTCCAGTATGATCCAGCGTCCAGAACACTGACTGAGATGACTCTAAGGTGTTGTCGACAGCATCCCCAAGACATCGATCACACCGACCCAAGCCCACCTCCGAGTCAACCTCTCAGCAATGCACGGTCCCGTCTCGACGAGCGACACTAGTAGTGGCGATGCCATCATTCGCGTCCGCGGCATACCATTGCCGAGATCTCGATATGACCGTCATCAACAGCAACCCTGCCGAGCTCCAACCATCCCTCCTCGATAGATTCAGCCGAAACCCGGTATTCGAGCTCGAGTCGCTCGGGGCCTTCCCCGTGGAGCTTCTTACGGCCGTCTTGCTGCAGCTCGACCTCGACTCCGCACTCCGCTTCAGTCACGCCAACGACTGCGCGAAAAGTCTCGTCGCGGGCATCTGGGAGTACCGCGAGGTTCGCGAGCTCGCGCCGCCGTGCCTTTTGGTGCTTCTTCTCCCAACTCACGGCCACGCAGTGTTGTCTTCCCTGCCTAGAGGAGGCGCCCGAGTGCGCCGTCCTGCGCCTAGATTGGGTATGCAGGGCCACGGGCAGGTCTCCGGGTTCGGTCAGGAGGCGGGTCCCCGTACTACGGAGCGTGCTGGGATCATACGGCTGGCAGGAGACGGGGCACACGCGCAAGAGCGACTTTGTGGCCCAGGCGCATTGTTCTCGGCTCCTGGGGCCGCATTGTCCCCAGCCTCAGCCTCGCTGCGCATTGTGGATTGTGCCTCTGGTCGCCAGGGGTATCCTGTCTCCTTTTTGTTCATGCACGGAGCCTCTACTCGAGAGGTACATGGCGGCGTAGAGCATACCATACCTAGACGTTGCAACAGGCCGTGTTGAGAGTGTCCTCATGTGTAAAGGTTGCCAGGTGGCATGGGATGAGGAGATGGAGAATGAGACGTTCAGAGCTTGTGGCGACTTGAATTGACTGGAATCACTCCAGGGAAGGCTTTCTGGAGCATTACCATGAGTGCGATGAAGCGCAAGCGCTCTGGAGTGAAAGTAACGGCAGTATGGTTCCTTTCAAGGAGCCCGAGGTGGCGACGAAGGGCGGTCACTTCAAAGAACTATGCCACGAACTGTGAAGATGAGTACTCCATGACGCCAGATGAAGAAGACTTGCCAGCGTTCCCTCTCTCCGTTCGCATAGCATTTGACCGGCGGAGTACGGTCGGCCGGATGTCAAGGTAATGTCGCTAGTTTCCTGTATCCCTTATACTGAACGGGTTCCATACTCTTTCGACGTCCACAACGGCATATGCATGCTTTGGGGGCCACATGGGTGACGGAACGACTGCCACGATCGGCACTTGCATCGAAGTTGAGCAGCGTTCGCTTCGGCAACACGGACGGGGCGTACCGGTTACGCACATACAGTAGCAGAGAACTGAGATAGTCCGGGGTAAGGGGCTGACCACGCCCTGTCGAGATGTCGGACAAAGTCCCGTCGCTCGTCACCAGCAAGATTGAAGAACGGCGTCCAGTGTCAAGACGCGTTGAAATCGTGCGATGACGGGAAGTAGGCCTGGCCCGAGCTAATGCAGAAGTGACCCTGGGTTCTAGTACTAGCTGACGGGATACGATTGATATCTCGATATTTCCACACGTACAACAAGCGGATGCTTTAGCGTCTACTCTGCGCGGTCGAACGCGTGTTTGTGAGCGCGTTGAGCGCGTCTCGTGTTTGCCTGGGGAATATCCTTGGGTGGGGCGACGGCCATGCCGCTCTCTCATCCACTCAGAGGCCAGTCACGTGCGGAGAATCTGGCCCCACCCTGTTCCATTTTCGAAGAGCTGCCATCGTCGACATCAGCGATTAAGCCTCCATCGGACTTTTGCGCCAGGCTCCAATCCCGTCCCGACATACCGAGTAGCCTTGCCAAATCCTTCTCATATCTTGACCTGGAGGATTCCGTCCAGCTCCTCAGGCTTGAAGGGTGCTTTGAACTGCGACGATGTCTATGTGAGTTTTCCCGCTCCCGCGCCTCTGCCAGCATCCTCTTCCAGGGAGGTGATGGTGCAGCATTTATACAACAAAATCCTCGCCCCTACGTGTCTCTGAAACCCTCTTCTTCTATCTATGCAACATACAAGGTCTCAACTGCTAACGTTAAGGTGTCCCGCCATAGTGAGAGCTTCGACAACATCTACCTGGACCTGTCCAGGTACGATGGCAAATGCCGGTTCGCTAAGGACGGCTTCGGCTGGAAGCCGTCACATGGTGGCGACACTTTCACCCTCGACGGCAGCCAGATCGGCAACGCGCACTGGAGCAAGGCGGCGCGGGGCTACGAGCTAAAGATCCTCGACCGCGCGTCGCGCGTCATCCAGCTTGACGGTTTCCAGCACGACGACTACGAGAGGCTGGCCAAGCTATTCAAGAACTGGTATAGCGCGAATCTCGAGCATAGGGAGCACTCGTTGAGGGGGTGGAACTGGGGCAAGGCCGAGTTCGCAAAGGCCGAGCTCAACTTCAACGTGCAGAACCGGCCCTCGTTCGAAGTACCGTACTCGGAGATCTCAAACACCAACCTGGCCGGCCGCAACGAGGTATCCATCGAGTTCTCGCTGCCCGCGGGTGAGGGTGAGCCCAATGGCGCCTCGGGGGGCAAGAACAAGGGGAATAAGGCCGCGGCCGGAGACGACCAGCTCGTTGAGATGAGGTTCTACGTGCCGGGGACGACGACCCGGAAGGCGGCCGAGGGCGAGCAGGCCAGCGGCGACGAGGAGGAGCAGAACGCCGCGACGTTGTTTTATGAGACTATGATTGAGAAGGCGGAGATCGGCGAGTCTGCTGGCGATACTGTCGCCACATTCTTGGACGTGCTCCACTTGACGCCGAGGTTCGTCCGTCTCTGTCCCGTCTCTCTTCCTGCGATGCTAATATCATGTTCCAGAGGCCGCTTCGATATCGACATGTACGAGGGCTCCTTCCGGATGCGCGGAAAGACCTACGACTACAAGATCCAATACGACGCCATCAAGAAGTTCATGGTGCTGCCCAAACCAGACGAGCTGCATTATATGCTGTGTGTCGGCCTGGACCCGCCCCTCCGACAAGGCCAAACCAGGTATCCCTTCGTCGTCATGCAGTTTAAGAAGGACGACGAGGTCGCGATTGACCTTAACCTCTCTGAGGAGGACCTGAACGGCAAGTACAAGGACAAGCTGCAGAGCCACTACGAGCAGCCGCTCCACGAGGTGGTTACGTACATCTTCCGAGGTCTCGGCGGCAAGAAGATTAGCACTCCGGCCAAGGATTTCCAGACGTGCGTCCTACCCCTTCCCCGCTCTGCAAGCGTGCGCTAACACCACAGGTAGTCACCGCCAGCAGTACGGCATCAAGTGCTCGATCAAGGCCAGCGAGGGCTTCCTTTACTGTCTCGAGAAGGCCTTCATGTTCGTTCCCAAGCCGGCCACGTACATCGCCTACGACCACACGTCATCCATCACCTTCTCCCGCGTCACGGGCGCCATCTCCGCCCTGTCGACGTTCGACATCACTGTGCATCTGAAGAACAACGCCGGGTCCCACCAGTTCAGCAACATTAACAGGGAGGATCTGCGGGGCCTGGAGGAGTTCTTCCGCATCAAGGGCCTTCGCGTTAAGAACGAGATCGACGAGGATGCGAAGCTGCTCGCGGCGGCCATGCGCGAGGACGGGTTGTCATCCGAGGACGAGGTCGTCGGGGGTAAGGCGGACAGGGGGTCCGCCGACGAGGACGAGGAGAGCGTGGACGAGGACTTCCGCGCGGACAGCGAAAGCGATGTTGCTGAGGAGTTTGACAGTGAGCACGAGAGCTCGGGGAGTGACGAGGATGAGAGCGGTGGGGATGAGAGCGGTGTTGACGACGAGGACGAGGTGGGCGGAGACGAAGAGGAGGATGACGAGGAGGAGGAGGAGGAGGAGGAGGAGGAGAGGCCCAAGAAGAAGAAGAAGTCTGCGTAGGCTGGGGGTTGTGTCTTTTGGTCGTGCTGCTTCTTGGCCCCGTGGTTATCGGGGCATCCCCGGCTGGCGAATACGGCGTTTAATACCGGTTGGGACGACTGCTTAGTCTTGGCTTCGGGTGAGGGTTGACATTCTAGTGTTTCGACATGTGAGGAGCAAATGCAACGTTTTCTTTTCCCCCCTAATCCGTCTATTCGTACGTTTGTGGGCAGGGCCTTGTCTTTATGGCCGGTTTGCGGGGCAGCCACTGCCAATGGCCTGCGTTTCGCTCTGATGATACGTGAAGGCGACGGGGGAGCGAGATGCCGCGCGGTGGAGGGGCGGAGTGCGGTGATTGCGCGGGCGGGCTCGCTGGTGAAGGGGGAGGCACATGGCCATTCTGGAGTGGGAGAGGTTGGCGGCGGTGGAACGCGCTGCTGGAGGGAAGGACGGGGTCACTGGGGCACTGGACAAGGGAGGTGCAGCGATTGAGGGTGGCGGCGGGTTTGGCGAGGCCGTCGCCGTGATTCGGGACGGCGGACGGAGGAGCGGTCGTTCTCGGTGCGTTGTGTGGCTTTGGTGCCAAGACCAAGGACGGCGATCCAACGGCGGAAATATGCAATGACACGGCGATCCGTAGGGCTGATAGCCCCAGCATGTTCACTATACGCCGTGATGCGGTAACGCGCAAGTGTTGGGAGGTTTTTTGTTTTCTCTTTTGAATCTCAGTCCAGTCCATCAAAGACCATGCAGGCTATGGCCGAAAACTCCCCCATCCCCATCCTCCACTCCAAAGTAATGTACCCAGATAGAAGTATAGACGCGCATACCCCCCTCCCCCCGGAGCCCTATATCCAAAGAAGAAAAAAAAAAAAAAAAAAAACAACCCGAGTGAAGCCCAGTAACCACCCTCCCCCGCCTTTCCGCCTGCGACCGCGGCCCCGATGACCCCCTTGTTTTTTCTCTATGTGACGCTAGGAAAAGTGACGATAGTGACGGCGAGAATGTACAAGTATAGTACGATGACCCAAGAAGATGTGACAAGGTGAGACGGCATATGACAATAGTTTGACAGGACGACGCGAAAGAAATGATGGAGAAGGCCATTGATGACGTTCGTGCGGTGGTTTTCACCACGGAGCTTCGATGGCTCGATATATCTATCCGGACGCCATACCATAAAGCCAAGATTGGAATGAAGATGGGGAAAGGGAAAAAAAAAAAAAAAAAAAAAAAGGGTAACCCAAACGACGGTATAAGGCCCAAGCCTCGCAAACACATAGACAACACAGAGGAGGCCGCCTACACCCTCTTCACACTAGGTGACCTCGGGAACAACGAAAACATAGCTCGAGGCTGCGGCGTCGCGAGGCTCGTCGTCTTGGCGCGCGGCCTCCCGATCCCGAGCCCCAGCTCGCCCTGGCCTCCCTCGGGCCCAAGGTCCCCTGACGGGCCGGGGATGAGCGTCTCAACGAACGTACACTCCGTCTGCGACGCCGGGGCTTCGGCCTTGGGGCTCCACTCGTCGTCGCCCGTGAAGCGCGTAAAGGCCGTGGAGGTCGACTCGTGCTTCGCCGCCGTGGTCGACGCGGAGCGGCCCGACGACTCGGTGCCGAGCGTAGAGGTGCTAATGCGATCAGCTGCGCCAGGGCGCGATGCAGGGGTCGGCTGGTCGTCGTAGTGGCGGTAGCCCTCTAGTACGAGGGGCCCGCCGTCGTCGTAGACCGATTCCGAGGCCGTCAGCATCATCTGTTGCTGGTAATCGGTAGGGATGAGCAGCGAGGGGGACAGCGTGAAGCCGTGGCACTCCTTGAAGCTCGAGGCAGTCGACACGGGCCGTTGGCTCTTGATGAAGAGACCGGTCCCGGGGCGACTCGCCGAGAAGCCCGAGATGGCGGGGAGGGCCGTCACTGTCGGCGTGGGGGCCTCGGCGTCGCGAAGCGACACCTGGCTCGCGGGGCTCAGCGCCGGCACGTCTTCGTTGTCGGGGGTGAGGAGCAGTCGCGTCATGGGCTCGGGCGCGCCCGCCTGCGTCGGGCTGGGCGGCGACTCGGACAGCGTTAGGTACGGCGTCGTCTCGGGCCCGTCGCGGCGGGTCTCGTCCGACGGCTGCGTCCACTCATAGTCGCAATCGGCCTCGAGCTCGTGCTCATAGCAGTAGTCAATGTCATCCTCCCAGCTCGACCGGCTGAGGGCGTCCGTCTCGCCTGGGGATTGTGTCGATTCCCGGAGCGCCTGCTGCGCGGCGAACTGGTCGAAACCGCCCAGTGTGTCCGAGCCCGTGCTCGGGGGCCGCTCCGCCGCATCGGGAATCTCCGCGTGCGGCACGGAGCGTCGCAGCTGGGGAACGGACTGACTGCGGCGGATGGACGAAGAAGTACTGACGACACTTCCGCGCGACCTCCGCGTAGCCCTGGGGGCTTCCTCCTCCTCGGGCACGTCGGGTAGAGCCCCGTCGTGGGTCGCGTTCGTAGTCGCCGTCGTCGTGGGCGTGAGCGGCCAGGCCTCGTCGTCGGGCGTCGTCATCGCGTGGTGGAAGGAGTCGGGTAGCACGCCCGAGTCGGCCGACATGGTGTGGGCGTGCGCGGTTGATGGCGGCGGCGACGACTCGGGGGCAAAGTGGAAGGGCTCCGGCTGGCGGAAGCCACCGCTTGTCTGCGGACGGTCCAGGGTGGTGGTCTCCAACGGGTCGTATCCTCCGTACTTGATCGACTGTCGACTGGACAGTCTCGGGGGCGGCACGGGGGCTGCAGTGACGTGCTGGGGCTCGTAGGCCTCGAGTATCGGAGACCGCAGGGGTCGCGGTGGGCGCGGAGGGGGTACGCGGATCTGGTCCTGGGATTTGGAAGGCTTGATCAAGCGCCGCGGCCCGGAGCGAGAAAGCGCGTGGACCGTCTGAGTCCTCGGCCTGTCCAGGTAGATGCGCGTGTGAGGCTCTACGTTGCTGGGCACTCCCATCAAGTGTTCTGTTGCGTAGTTGCTCTCGGGTGGTAGGTCCGGGAAGCGTGCGTCGTCGGCGGGGTTGAGCGGCGGCTGCAGCATGGGGATCTCGGTCACGGATCCCATGCGGTGATCGCGCCGCGTGTGGGTGACATGCTGGAAGTTGTAGGGGCCCGAGATGCTCTGCTTCTTCAGTGCCACAGGCGTCGGGCTCGCGTCGCGGAAGGGATCCGACTTGGCGGGCTTCCTGCGGCCAAAGATGCCAGACTTGGTGTGCTCTTTGGCGGCTGGCGGCGCGGTGTCGAGCGACGTCTCGCCCGAGTACAGCGAGCTCGCCGACGAGCTGTTAGCGCTGCTGTCGCGCTTTAGGCGTCCTTTCCTGCCGAAGATGGTCTTGCCGAACAGCTGGACGCTGTCGGGCCTCTCCCGCGAGGGCATGCTGCTGGAGGTGGAGCGGCCGGACGAGCGGCGGGAGAGCGTGACGGTTTCCAGGGCCAGTTCCCAGGGGCGATCAGAGGGGTTGTGTGATGAGATGGAAGCGGACGGCAGGCGGCTTCGACTCTTGTCGAGGTTGGCCTGCTTCATCTGCTTGTTCAGGGCGCGCAGTCGCTCGGGGGAGGGCGGGCCGTCAACGGCGGGGTCCAAGAGACCGGCAGCCATATCGGCGCTCAGGCTGGCAGCGGACGAGGCGGACGCGGAGGCAGTGGCGGTGGAGCCGCTCGTGAGCGGGCGGGCAGCAGACTGAGATGAGGATCCCTTCCTGGTGGCCGTCACCTTGGGCTTCGGGTCCTGGTACTCGAAATAATACGGCATCGGGGCGGTGGCCCACATGGTGGCAGATTCAGCGGACGAGCCGCGGTGGTGCTGTGGCTCGGGCTCTTGGGGCCTCTGTCGGCGTGTAAATGGACGTGCTCGCCGACGATCCGGCCGGAGAGCATCCGCAAGCGACGCTACCGCAGACACCCCTCTGAAGAGACTCTTCGCGTTCTTCCCGGTGGCTCGTCGGCTGTCTTGATCGGGGCGCGGACCGCCGTTAAGTGGGAGGGAAAAGAGGAGAGGCGGCGAGTGGGCGGCCGGGGCCACAATATATCGCGCGGGCGAAGACGACTCTAATGCCTGTCAGTCCCGGGGCCACCCCTGTCTTGGGCGGGCTATAATGGGCCGGGGAACGGGAGGAGAACCGGAGGGCCGGAATGACTGGGCCTGTATTGCATGCAGGCGCGGTGCAGGCGCGAATGGAACGACGAGTGACGGGAGGACGGCGGCGCGTGTGAGACGGGAGAAGAGGTGAGACGGATCCGTCGTCTACGATGCAGCCGGGGGGGAGGGGGAGGGGAGCAAGCAGCAACAGATATCCTCTTGGACCGGCCCCCTTGAGCCGGGGAGACGAGGAGGGAGAAAAGAGAGGGCACACGCCGCCCCGGGGTGTGATGTGCCCTGGTGCAGAGTGGATGCGGATGGATGGACCCTGTGGGCGACTGGGATCCGGGGATGACGAGACAGTGCGGGAGGGCGGGAGGGGACACGGATCGACGTACCCATGTCCGGGCCAGGCGACCAGGTGCGTCGGCGACGTGGATACCCCCGTCTGCACCGGAGCCCTTTGTCCAAATTAGCCAAGTGGACGGTGCTGATGAACCGCCCCACTCATCCCCCGAGCGCTGGGAAGGTGTGTGGGGACTGGAGATGGACGGCGGAATTTGGACGGGTGCGCGCGTGTGTTTCGAGACCTTGGTTGCGTCCGACGGGTGGGGACGTCAAAGACGGAAGGAGGAGCGAGCTTCCTCGGCGGCGGCACGTTTTCTCGAGATGCTGCGGCCAAGCGTTAGACCGAGGTCTCATGTGGCTGCCTCTCTGGGTTTCTCACAGGGGGTCGTCGACGGGATTTGCTGGACAGTCTGCCCTCTTGGGAGCAGCCAACGAGGCGGGCCGTATTCGCCCCCGAGAGGATGGGAGATTGGATCTGCAAGGCCGGCGGCGTGGGAAATGCAGACTACTACGTCAGGAAGAAAAGGGCGACGACGACGGTCCCAAGGGTATCGAGCGAGAGTATTGGCGGCGGGCTAATCTGGACGCAGCCCACGCTCGCGTGTCCGGGTGAATGCGTTATCTCGCCCGGCCGTACCAAGCAATGGTTTCCGCAGGAATCGCAGGGCACCGTAGGCGGACGGCGTGGCACTCCCAGTATGGGCAGGACCCGGGAATGGGACGCTGCACCCCGCCCAGAGGCTCGTGGTACGACGGATCGTGGGGAGACCGAGGGCGTCCGGTCCGACGGACGGATCCAGGAGCGCGAGGATGCAACGGCGGCCGGGAGCGGTTGATCCGCGGGTGCGGGGATGACGGGGTGATCTCGGGCGCTGATCTTTCGATGCTACCCTCTCCAGAGTGAATCCTGACGCGATCTCGCCTCGTGCGCAGGGCGGGGATCTCCAAGGCGGACCACTGTCGCACGGCACAGGGGCACGGATCCGGGGACTGGGCACGCTATAGTGGGCGCGGCCTGGGAGGTGACCCCTGGGAAGTCGCTATCTTGTCGAGTGACAAATCGGGAGGACGCTCCGCGATGATCTGTCCGGGTGGTCGAACCACGTACGAGCACGAGTAGAGGGATGCGAGAGGCCACTAGAAGAGCGCCCGTCGCTCAAAGATATAGGGCTTTCCACGGGAGAGGCGGTCAAGTCTTGCTTGCTTGCCAGAGGGGCGACCCCTCACATTGAGCTCCGTCTTGCATTTTCACCGGCGGCCGGCTGCCCTGTGCGTCGGCCGAGGGGCCAGGGCCCAGAGCCCAGCACAGGGGCCACGGGCCCCATCGCGGAGCCAAGATGGCGTCCCGGATGGCAAACCACACTAAGACGGATGTCTCGGCGCCAGACGGGCATTTCCGCGAGCCCCGTCCGCGGTACCCGCTATCAAGGCGAGGCACTTACCAGTGCCCACGAGATATGCGAGTGATACGAGCACACAAAGTGCCGAGTCGTCTTGAGCGCGCTGGCCCAGCATTAAGCAAGAGGTGCGCTCGAGTCGGGAACCGTATACATTGTAGGGACAGACAGAAGGAACACATGTCTGCTTCCCAGCCTTGCTTTTGCCCGCCCCAAATCTTTCCACCAAAAGAAGCAGGCTGCTTGTTTGCCGCAGGACGCCAAACGGACGTCTACTACCGAGGACCCGGCATCACCGTTCGTGGCGGCGCTCCGCCACCTGTGCGTTTGGCGCCCCCCCCCCCCCCTTGTGAGCCCAACTCCGTGGACGAGTAATCCTCTAGCATCACGGGTCCTTGGCGTTGCGACGGTGGCCGCGCTTACGATGTAATTCCCGCCCGCACGCCCTGCGGTAGAGCCAGAGGGCCCGCCGCTCGCCTTGCGCCGCGCCAGCTGCTCAATGTCGGGGTTTCCCGCACCGCGGAGCACCGCCCAGGACGGGAAACCCGGGGCAGATCACCCGGAGACAATCAGCGGGATGATACCGACCCGCCCTCTTCTCCCACCGGAGACGCAGCGACTCGGTTGGCGGTAGCCAAGCAGCCCTTGTCGCGCCCGCGCTGGTGGCCGAGCGGGAGACGATATCAAGTGCGATGGGGGGGGGGGGGGGGGGGTTCGTCCAGCGCCTAGAACTGACGGGAGCGCGAGACCCGGGATAGGCCATCTTAGCTTGTGTGTGGGTCTCGTGCCTCCCCTCTCCCTTGTCAATGATGGGCGAGAGTTACAAAGGCGCCGTACAAGATGGACTTTGATCTTGTCAGGACAGACCCACAGGCGGGGTTCTCCCGGCCGGGCCTGGCAAGCATGCACATGAGCACCAACACAGCAATACCTCGGTACAAAAACAGCCCAGCACCCCCAAGAAGAGCAAAAGCTTCGACCTTGCATATGACAATCCCCTGGCCTTGGTGCGCCCTTGTGCCTTGCAGCAGGCGCGCATGAAGCGCACAAGTTAGTTTCATCCCCGTCCCCTCTTTTCCCTTGCGGAATTTGGCCATGACGTCTCTCGATTCTTCCCCACAGGCTTCCTGATTGGGCGAGCGAGCGGTGTGATACGGGACAGCCCTCGCGCGGAGTGGGTCTGGAGCGCACAGACGCCTGCGGGTTCGTGCTCTGGATGGACAATCCGCTGTTTCTTTCCCGCCTGTCAGTGACGGGACCTACTTGTAGCTGCGCCTCGTAGCCCACCGGGTGTGTCCCCGTTCCATTCTTCCTCTGTTTTATTTTTATTTTATTTTTTTTTTTCATTAAAGGCGAAACCAGGCCCTTCCGAGTAACGTGACGTTCTCGCGACGCGCCTGGGATACCCGGGTGGTCTCGAGGACAGGGATGTCTCGGAGTTGGCCAGAGTTCGGAGGGATTCCCGCGCCTATATCCGTACATCCTTGCCCTGATGACACGAACCCCTCCGCCAACTGACAAAAACGCCTCCTTGCTTTTTCCAACGATTCGTCACTAGTGTCCGCATCGTTCCACCGGGCATACGAGGCGTCCCGGGATGCTGTAACGTTCCCCCGGACCGTTTTTTTCCCGCGGCACTTAGAAACCGACGACGCGAACACTGTCCGAAGACGACAGATAAGGAGCGCGTCCCGCCATGGTGCATGCCTGGCCCAGACTTCGCGATCCTGTCAAATGGACCAATGCGCCTGCCGCAACGCTGGCTCGTACATGTCTCCCTCACCGGCCTCCCCCCACTGTGGCTTGCGAAGCGAGGGCAAACATCGTGGAGGCCCACAACGCCCGAGTGGAACCGCCGTCTCCCCGCCCTCCCCACCACCCCCTCTCCCCAGCCCCCGTTTATACCGAGCACTAACTTGTACAAGAGATTCATCCCCTTCATCCCCTTCATCCACCGTCGCGCCCGTACTAAGACAAGTGCGAGGTACCGCACAAACCTAAGGATCCGGTTCCGTGCGCTAGGAAAAAAGAGACCCCGCTTGTCAAATGTCCCGAGGCAACGGGTCTCGCCCGGCGCGGGGAAACACGAGATTGGCGTCTTGTGTCAAGACATACGAAGCTTCCCCGAGATGACGCGGCAGAGCAGACCGAGAACTCGGCATGGTATCTGCCGAGAACCTCCGCCTGTGCGTCTACGGAGTCCTCGACGTGTATGCGCTTCGTATTCAAAGACAATTGTACCTCGTATACTGGGACTCGATATAATATCCCCATCTCGACGAGTCTGACTCAGACACGACATGATCCATCGTGCCGGTGACACCATGCAGCACGGGCACTAAAAAAAAAAGAAAGAAAAAGCAGCAAGCAAGGTCCCGATGGGAGCCAATGGAACGATGACCCCTCGCAGGAACCAAACCAAGGCCGCCACGCGCCGCCACCCTTCCGCCGGGCCTGCAAGTCCGGCCCACGGGCACACACAAGCCGGCGGGTGTACTCGCCCGTGTACGACATAGCACCGAGCGTGCGGGAATAAAAAAAAAAGACCATGACGGGATATGCGCGCTGTTGCGTGAGGGCGCGGATTTTGATTGGGCGGCGTCAATTGGGAGCAGAATACCAAGCATTCCCATACGCACGTAACGAGCTCTTTTCCCGGCAACACGGTGACTTGGGTCTGGGTCTTCCCAGCGCCGCCTCGCAACGGGGCAATTGGCTCGGCGAAGCTGCAGGGGACGACCGAAAGCCCCAAGCCGAGCTCCGTAATCTGATCTCCCTTCAGATTCAGGGCGGGCATGGCGGACGCCAACAACGTCACAGGTGAATCGGGGAGCCCGCCTCCCGACGCCACGGATTCCATCCGCCAAACCCACCGCCGTAGATCCCGACGTCAACACCGCCTAACCTCCTCCAAACGCGCTAGAACAGCTGCTAGCGCAAGGGGTGCATGGCGCTAACGCGTCGGCTGGTAACCGACCGTCATTGGGCGGCGTGGCTGGTGTTTCGGCCCACATACCGAAGAAGGGGAGGGGAAAGAACCGAGAGACAAGACGTCTTCCTTCTCCCCCCTCCTCCACCTTCTCCGACAGGCTGGATATGGTGGTTTCGGCTCCACTTGGGCCGTTTTCTATCCTCTACACTTGGCGTCTATCCTCCTGTCGATCGGATCTGCCCTCCATAACGAACCGTGAAGCGAGATGTCGGGTCCAACATCCCCGGGGCATCCTTCCGAGGAAACCCCCGCGAAGCCCCTCACTTGCGAAACACTCGTACAACAGCGGACCTATCCTTTGTTCCTCCCACTCCCGCGTCTATACGAACACGGCGGTACGTCCAGAAGTCGGTGTGAAGGGGTGATGCCTCGGCACCCGTGCATTAGGGGCACGGAAGAGGAACTGCGTCCCCTGGCGGGGTATCTCTCCACCGGCGTGCATCCGCTCTGTTATGCACCGTCCGCATCCCTGAAGGCGGGCAGATGAGTTCTCAAGAAAATCTCGGGCGCGCTCGATGCATCTGTAGCGCCGCCGCGGCGGGGGTGCGCACCGCGCCGGGTAGAGCACAGTAAACTACACGGAGGGCGGGGGCCACGATGCTTAGTGCTGTGTCAAGACTGCTCCCAAAATCCTCCGGACACGCTGGTGGATCGGGACAAGGGGGGCGGGGGATCAGAGACAGGGTTCAGGGCTGTCGGGGGGCGGTCAAATCAGAGTGCCGAGCGCCGCGGACCCGACCCCGTCGAGCCTAGCGCGGACCGGGGATCTTCGCCAAAGAAATAAAAAGAATATTTGCCGCAAAAGGAACCCCCCGTGCCTATTGATGTCAGCACTCGCATCGTAGCTCAGCCTCCTCCGGACATATTTGCCTCCAGACTGACGGGCGGCGGACCCTCGGTACTTGCTGAAGGCGATAGAGAGGGATGGCGCTAGGTGAGAAGGGGCATAGCGGTGGTGGGATGTCGGATGTGCCAGATCGCCTGCTCGGGTTTGCGAATTATCCCCGGATGGCCGTGTCGTGCCGCGCGCCAGCATGGGGCGCTCGGCCGCTTGCCGCGTCGTTCCACAGACTCTAACCCAGCGCCAAATAGATAAATAAATTAAAAAAAAAAAAAAAATCTCTCGTATCCGCCGCACCAAGTGGTGTTCCAAACCTCAAGCTCGGCGCCGCCGTTTACCAAAAAAAAAAAAAAAAAAAAAAAAAAAGGGACGCCGGCCGCGTAAGGATCGTGCACTAATATCCCGCGGAATACCGATCGACGCGCCCTAGAGCTCTAAACGGCCGCCAACGACAGACGAGAAGCCAGCAACGGACATTGCGAGCAGGGCCGATCCGGACACCTCATCCCGGAGCTGACCGATCCAGGCGTCTCCGCCGATGGCTGGACAGGGTATGCGCGACCGCTGCGCTGGAAAGGGGCCTGCATACCGTACCCACGGGCGTGATTGGCATGGAGATTATCTCATTATCCGGACGAGGCTTTCCCGCTTCAGCTCGGGGATGATGAGACGCGTGCCCCGTCCCTGGGCGAGGGTCCCACAGTCCAGGACGGAAGATCCCCACTGATCTCCCATAACCCCCCCGTCGTCGGGCTGTTTCTGGCCTGATGTTTGGGCACCGGGGACAACAAAGGGAGGTCTGTTCCAGCTCTGGGGTACTGTGGCAGGGGGGCCCCTGTCCGCACGGCGAGGTCGGGCATCGCCGGTTCGACTCGCCGTTGGCCGGCACCTGTGTTCGGCGCTAACGCATGGAATTTCGGAGGAGCTTCTCAAGCGAGCTTGCTCCTTTCCTTTGTCTTCCCAACTGGGTAGGGAGCTACTCGTTTCTCGGCACCATGTCTGCTTCCCGGCGCGTTTGAAACGTTGGAGCGGGGGCCGGCGTATTACTTGCTCCGCCAGGGAGAAGCGCTGAAATGCTCCGACCCCGTTTCCGCCCTGTCGAGATGACCGCAAGGTTCCGTTGCCATGCTTATTGCTTGTGAGGCACAAGGTCGTATGGCAAATGGAGTCAATACCCACAACAAGTTCATGCTCGCCCATGCCTCTTGCAAGGGCGTCACATCCCGGACGGGGGCACCCTAGCCCACCGTTCCTCCCCCCCCCCCGTCTCCCTTGTCCACGCCGCTTGCGCGTCTGGGTTCGGCCGCTGCTCGGCCTGCTTCTCCTGTCCCGTGCAGACAGCGCCATGTCCAGGTCAGGA
Source organism: Sordariomycetes sp. B11D1 (assembly GCA_025503055.1). Lineage (NCBI taxonomy): Eukaryota > Fungi > Ascomycota > Sordariomycetes > Sordariomycetes sp. B11D1. The sequence goes on from JAMFQS010000101.1 coordinate 24,882, forward strand.
ACTCGGTGTCGACTGTTTTTGGGTCCCCGGCCCTTTACGTTATGTGCCATCGCATCGTCACATCAGGGGACCCAATGAATGTAACGTGAGCGCGTGTCCTCGCGACAAACAACGCAGATATCACAGTGGGCAAAGGTCCGCCTGAAGGGGCGGCCCCTGTACGTAGGATGGACACTGGGCGGTCCCTGGTGCTCGCTAGGGCGCCGTTTTGGTTGTTTTTTTATTTTTTTTTTTTTGGGGGGGGGGGGGGGGGGGACTTGAGCGTTACTGAACAGAATAGATGCTGGGTACCTGGCATATACGCTCTTTTGGTAGCTTGGGTACACCTTTCAGGCTGTATGGATATGAGCAGGATATCAACGAGCTCCGTGGTGACAAGCACACGCCCGAGTACCGGACGGCCCAGAGGAAAGCCGAGCCCGCTCACCCCGACTCCTCCACGGCCTTCATCTTGGCCTCGACCTCGGCGTCCGTGAACCGATGCATAAGCTTCACCGCGCGCGCCGCAACGCCAGGCTCCTCCTCGGGCGCGGAGCTCTTGCTAACGTGGATCTACGCGCATAAGCACACGCCCTCACGCCCCGCCTCCGACCCCGAGCACCGCCAGCAGGGCCGAGAAAGGGCGCGGAACTCACCACCGGAACGTCAAAGTCGTAGAGGTCCCTCCACCCCTTGGCCTCCTCCTTCGCAATGTCAACCTCGCGGTACGCAAAGGGCCGCCGCGCGCGGAGGCCCGAGAGGACGCCCTTGGCCGTGTCGCAGAGGCCGCAGCCCGGGCGGGTGAAGAGAGTTATGCGGACGGCGTCGAGGAGGCGGGATGTGGGGCGCATGGCGGCGGCGGCGTGCTGTGGTGAGGGCGTGTGGATTGGGGCGTGGGGTTGTGTGTCCGGGACGAGGCTGGAGACAGAGCAATGTGAGGTGAGGTGAGGTCGATGGATCGGCCCAGGTACAGAGGTACGGAGCGAGCTTGACCTGGCGGCGCACAGACCCCCCTAGCGCCGGTCGATGCGGGCCCGGGCCACGCGGCGTCGCGCACTAACGTGACACCGCCCGTGACGGTAGCTGTCGGTTGTAAGCCGTCCGTGGCGGCATTAGCACGGGGTAGAGGTACCGGGCGTCTGCCTACAAACTCAGAGCAGCCCACCCTGCAGCCCGGTCTGGGCCAGTGTGCACCTAGGACCGGGTTCCCGGAACTGTACCTGCCTCGCCAACCCCCCCGGCGTCCGCAGGGTACTTCTACGGGCGCAGGCGCAGGTGCGCGATAGCCACGGCTTGACTTCGACTAATATCCTAGTTCGTCGATTACTCACTACCGCGCTGCTACCCGTGACCGCCTCGGGGGTCCGTGCAGCTCCCCCGCCCGGCACATCCTCAGCCATGCTCTATACAAACGCAAAGAAGGAACGTCCGCCTCGCATCGCTATTCTTCCCATCAACTACGTAAAGCGGACATGGCTGAACTGCCTCAGACCTGAGATACTGAAACCACCGTTGATAAACAGCCTCGGCGCAGTTAGCCCCCGCCTCCGTAAGCTCTGGTGTCACACAGCCTCCGCCCTGACACGTCTTCTCCCAATACCCAACAACAGCAGCAACTTCTGGCCCGTGCGGTGTACCTTTCCCCCGAGAAGCCAGGTCGCACACACCTCGCGCCGAGTTTGCGACTGACGGGAGAAAGCACGGCGGGTTCCTGTTCGAGCTAGCCGAGAGAGAGTCGAATCGGCGCTGAGGAGGGGTCGTCGACGGATAGTTGCGAAAGCCGCGGCCGTCCGTCGTGGACAAGGCGGGCCCGGGGTGCACGCGACAAGGACGTACATATCAGGGCGCTGTCGTCGCGCTAGGGGACCCCGGCGGGAGGAGTGTCTCGAGAGGCGCCTGTAAGCGTTGCGGGAGGGCCAAACGACCCCAAGCACCCGATGGGCCGGCCCCGGAGATTTAGCCTTGGCCACGGCACGCGGGGATCCCAGAGCAGCGACCCATGTCTACGCCAATAACGGGTGGAGCAAGATGCGTCTGCCCGTACCCGAGGCACCGGGCTCAACTCCCCTAAACTAATCCTCTAGCGCCGCCACACCGTCGTTTGTCCGAACCACGGATGAAGCGCAATAGATCCCGGCTCAAGCCCTTGTGGCAATGGGTATATTCTGTATCCGCCGCACCTCAATCACCCCCACATCACCCCCGACGCCGCTCACTGCCCTTTCTGCTGCCCATCGGGCTTCTTCTTCTTCTTCTTCATCGCCAGCGGATTCGGCCCCTTGGCCTTTCCATAATTCTTCTTCTTCTTCTTCGGCGGCGCCGCCTCCCCTTCCTTCTTCCCCCGCTCTCCCCCAGCCTCGCCCTCCTTCTTCTCAGCGCCCTCCTCATCCTCCTCCCTCTTCCTCTTCGGTGCGCTCCGTATCTCGGCCCTAAACTTGCCCCTCTCCTCCCTCGCAAGCTCCCCCTCCGTCGCCGAAGCCATCGGCTCCATGATCATCACACCGCGGTTGATGTAAATCAGGGGCACGCCCGGTATCCCCCTCAGCCTCCTCCTCAGGTCCGCGTCCTGCGTCGCGACGACGTACCGGTGCTTGTTGCGCCCCGAGTTCTTGCCGTCGATGACGGACATGAGGCACTCGTGCGTGGGGAGCGGGTCCGGGTGGGTGTCCGGGTGGTGGCCGCAGAAGCGCCGCTCGAGGTCCTTTGCTTTGGATATTATGGAGGCCATGGAGGGGTCGGTGTTTTGGGCGTAGAGGTGGCGGATGGAGCATTGGGTTATTACTGGCGGCGGTTGTTAGATTCTGCGAGACGGGGATGGTGAGGGAAGGGTAGGGGGGTGGGAGTTAGGGAGGAGGGGGGTTTGGGGGGGACGTACAGGGCTTAATGTCGCCGTGGACCGTCTTCTTGAGCAGATGGAGCATATCCATCTTTAACCTCTCCGTCTCGACGAGCATTTCCGAGTCAACTACAACCGTCAGCACAGCCCTCCTTGAAACCAAAAGAAATAGAAGAGACAAAAGAGTCGGAGGACGTACTTAGTACCTGGTACGGCTTTCGGAAGCCAAAGTGCATTTCACTGCGAAAAAAAAAAGTCAGCGCCGCCCATCGCGCCAAACACCGCCGGCGCGAGACTCACTATTGCTCCATGAGCTTCCGGTACTGCTTCGAGCGTTTTCCGCGCATTTTGGCGGCGCGTCCCTCGCGAGGTGGGAATCGTGGACTGTGTGAATTGGTGTCGGGGCGGAGGGATGTTGGTTGTGTGGATGCGGTTGGAGGTCGAGCGAAAAGCGTTCTGGGACGCTGGTGTTTTGGGAAATTTTATCTTATCGATAAGGCTCGGTCGGTGGGCGGTGAGCACCCCGCAGTTCGACGGCCCCACTGACCGGACCCTGGTACCGGGTCGTTTTAACGTGTAGCTGCAGCAAGATTGGAAAAGTTGAAAGCGTCAAAACTCTATGTACTTGTAGACACCGATATTATAGTGTGAAGCCCCAAAATATTGTAGATTCGCCCACGACTGTGCCGACAGGATTCTGCCATACAATGGTCCAAGCATTACATGCCGAGGCAAAACAACCCGCACCGCCCACCTCTCCAATGTTAACCGTGTATTATACCACCGACCCAGAACTCTTGCAACGCCATGCGCCATACGTGGAATGTAAAGTAAATGCAGGCGTGAACGCGTAAGATACACATGGTCATCCGCCATTATTCGTTCGCAATACACCGGGCCGCCACGACGCTTATGTCGTCCAACTTGCCTGCAGCCCATGTTAGTACGTGCGCAGGCAGATTACAGGAAGGCCACCGCAAGACTCACCTCCTGAGCTGGCCAAGCCTTCGTCAATCGCATGCTCCATGTACGGGCTCTCCGCAAACGGATCCAGCGCAATCTCCCTTGCCGCGTTCATCAGCTCCGACGCCGCGAACGGCATCCGCGCCATCCTAGTCGTCAGCGGGTCCTTTTGGTCCTCCCATTTGACCAGGCTGTCCACCACAAGCCGCACAATCTCATGCTCCCATAAGTTATCAATCACACCGTCCGACATAGCCAGTACGACATCGCCGGCCTCAATCTCCACCACGTCGACCACGGCGTTATCGCGCGGCGTGTCGGGGCTGTTCGTCCCCAGCTGCCGCGGGCAGTCGAACCAGTGCCACTGCTCCTTGGTCTTGAAGAGAATCTTGCGGTCCCGTGGTCGCAAGACCATTACCTGGCTGTCGCCGAGGTTTGTAACGTACAGCACCGGGATGTCGCCGTCGCCCGAGGGCGACTTCTTGTGGTGAAGCTGTGCACCGCAAACCGTCGTGGTGCCCTGGCAGTCGATGGGCTTCGAGGTCGCGTCGACGGTGAGTTCGTAGGCCTGGCTAAGGTACGCGACGGGGTCGGGCTGGTACACTAGATCGGACGGGCGTGACTTGAGGATGTCCTGCTCCATGGAGGCGACCCAAAAGTGCATGATTAGTCGGGACCATAGTCTGTAACGCGGGTAAGCGTCAGCGACGAACTAAGTCAAAAGAGAACGGACGGTAGGCCCCTTACCCGGCATGTCCGCGCGGCCTCGTAGACCAGGCACCCACCCCATCATTCGCGCCGATAAAGTAGTCGTTCGCAAACACGGCGTCGTCGCCGTTCGTCGCGCCTCGCACCAGTTCGCCGTTGATATAATGGCCCCGCCTGTCACGGCTTTGGTCAAAGGTACTCAGCGGGTCGGAGAAGGACATGGAGGGCATGGACATGAAGGGGCGGGGGAATGGTCGCGGGGGCCGCTTCGCGAAGAGGGCGATGCCCGTTTCGAACCGGAAGGGACCCTTCGGGAGCAGGGGCCCCGGGTCGGCGGGCAGCTCCGTGAAGGGCGTCGTGCTTGACACCCATCTTCGGAGCGTGCTTCTTGTCGGGGAGAGTCGTGGAATGGGGCGTCGATTGATGGTTAGATGCGACCGGGGTATCCTTCTCATTCCCGCGGGGAGGGGCATCTCAGGGCTATTGGAAGATCGCTACAGGCATGGGGCGTGGCGGGCAACAAGTCGATCTGTCGCCACCGCCTGCTGTGATGGTTTAGGGTGGTAGCATTCGCCGCGTGGGTAGTTGGCGATGATGATTACATGCGGCAACGTGCGCCGGGAAAAATTGACGGTGACAGATGCAGATGCACGGGAGAGTAGTCCAAGCTGGAGGTGGGTGACACACATCGACACGTGATAGAGTGACGCATGTGAGCCTGTTTAACTAGAACCGGGCGCCCATCGCCGCAACCCTCACCCCTGTCCCTGATGACGAGTCTCTCAACAAGATTGGAATGCTGAGAGGCCGATTCGCCTGACGGATAACGCTAGGCACCTTCATGGCCAGCCCTTTTGCGCATCTTTTCATGTCAAGGGCTGGGTACCACGTATTCGTACGAGACGGAGTTACCGAGGTCGGCACCGGCGCCTGGGAACGGGCGACCGGAGCGACAGCGACGCCCTCCGCCACTGTGGAAACAAGCGAGCTTTGAAGGCCTTGATGTGAAGAAAGAGCCCCTCTTTCAAGGCCGAGCCCGTCTACCGCCTTACGCAGTTTCGGCCTCAGGACGTCCTGACCCTCCGATTTCGACTGGTAATGCTGGGGTTGGCTGCACGGTTCCGGCACCGGAGTATGACGTAGTACTACAAGGTTCGCGGCTGGCAGCAGCTGCCCGCAACGGGCTACTGGCTGTTCCGGCGGACACTGGAGAATCGATCCCTCCCGGGCAGGGACCCTCCAGAAAACTCAAATACCGCGTACAACAGACACATGCTCGTTAGGGCTCGAAGCACGAGAGACAAGGTGGGAGGCCGAGTTGGAAGTGGTTGCATCATCGAAGGTCTCCCCCCCCGCGCGGAGACCCACGAAGCTCCTGTTTGAGCAAGGAAACCACATGCGGTACGTACCATTTCCCGATCCGTGCTCCCCAGACCCTTCAGGGAACAGACTCTCTTTGTGCCGGTATTTGGCCTGGACCCATGGCGGGGCCACTGGGGAGATTCGCAGCTGCCACCCTCCGGGACGACACGCCAATCATTCAAGCAAAACGGAAGGAGCGGCAACGCATACGGCTATAAAACATGGTGCATTTGGAGAGGGGGCCGGTGGCAAGTTCCTGCGTCGGGCGATACAGCGTTTCTTGGGAGGACACGCAGAAGGAATACGGTAGAGGGTCGCGCCAGCTTGGCCTCGCGCAGGACGCTAGCGCAACGAGATCAGCCAAACAGCGGGGTCGGCAGGCCAAGCTTCTCAGCTGGAACCCACACGGGGCGGTGACACGCTGCCCTTCCCGGGCACGTTGGTTCCTCGATCGACGATTTCGGGCCGGAAGATTATCGTGATCGGCTCGAGCGTTACGAACGTTGCCGGGCGATGAGTAATGCACGCATGTCAAGATCAAGGTGTGAGTGTGTGGATGTGGTACTGTTCGCTAACGGCAGCGGAGCCTCATGCGTGCGGAGATTGGGTTCCGATCCCCTGGTATTATCGATACGTCGAGTAGTTGTAGTCTCTCTGATTTCCTCCACCGGCTTTCAGAATCTGACACACGAGTGGGCCTATCATTTCCGTCGCATCCGTGTCTCGTCTATTTCAGCCTTTGGTTCCTCTGTGTGTGCCGTCCGTTTCTCCAAGCGACGACGGGGAGTCTGATCCGGAGTCTTGCCCGGGTTTCCCACGAATACGAGAAAACCCCCCGTGGTTTTAGTCCCTCGACGCCTTTTGCGTGGTCGCGCATGGCGACGGCGCTCCGTCACGTCACCATACTTGTACCGACATCCACAAGATTTGCGTCGAGGCCGCCATGATAAATGCATCCGATGGGCGCAGGGTTATGTCATGCTCAGCTCGGCAGGGGCCCCCTAAGTGCGGTACTTGTACGCACTAAACACGGCCATCGTACACCCAAGTCTGTACTTGGGACGACCCAGTGTGGTCCGTCTCCACACCGGCTTGCCGGCGGGGACAGCTGGGGACGGATGCAATCCTTCCCTTCCGTGCTTCCGTGTCTGGAGTCGGCAGCTCCAGACGCCCCCGACCACTCCCCCAGGGCCACTTCCCCCCCCCCTCGAGAGCAACCCCACCCCCACCGCATTTCGTATCGCGTCTTGGCTTCTCGCGTCGGGCATGTCGATGAGATTGGGATGCAGCACGACGGGATTATCTGAGGTGCTGCGCCTCGCTGACGGTGCTTTTCGCCGAGACATGTTGCCTGGACACCCGCATGCATCGAGCGGCTCTTTCTTCTCGGCGTCAACTTTTGAGCACGCGGCTTTCTCTGGGCGCCAGAGACGATCGCGGGTTCGATCTGCCCAAGCCAAGAGACCTCCACCATGCACAAGGCCCGCAAGCTACCCCTGCTCGCTCGTGTGCGCATCACGAACCCCTGCCGCGGACCCCGCGCCACGCGCGTCGTCATCTAGAATTCCCGCCGACCACCGTGGGACTCTTGGCGTTACCGGGACGGGAAGCTCAGCGCCCATTCTCCGTAATACGACTGCGCTCTGTTATACGAGGGGAATCCGCAAGCGTGCATGGCAGACGGGTCTGCCCTGCATGGCACCCAAGATACGCGTGTGTGCATACTCACGGTTGGACTCCAAGGTTGGGCGGCTCATTCCATCAGGTTGACGTGACTCGGCGCCAGATTGCTCAGGAACCTTGACCCCCCGCGTCGGTGGCATCATTGCAACCCAGACCATGCCATTCCCGAACGAACCGTCGCAACCGCCGGGAGGGGTACATGGCCCGCAAGTAGCGCCGCCATCCAGCGCCGCCCGGACCAATATGACGACCGGGGGCGCCGAGATCGACCCCGTGCGTATTTCCGGAGCTTCCATGAGCGCGGACGGCGCCTCTAATTGGAAGCTTCTGGCGCACATTTTTGAGAAACGGGGGCCTTCGTCCGAGGTGCCCCAAGCGGCGGAATGGCGCTGCGACTGTGCATTGTTTGTCGCAGACGTGGCCGCCCCGCGGGATTTGTCTGGTTGGGAAGGGTCGGGAAGAGCGGTGTCTGGAGAGCGCCGGTTTTCCGCGCGGGGATTATTCGCGCAGCATCGGCGATATTATTCTTGGTGCCAAACGAAACTTATACCCACAGTAATACATGCACACCGTGGCTTTCTTCACGATTCTAGCGAACCCGCGGCCCCCCCCCCCCCCCCTTCCCCGCCGAGACACACGTAACCTTTTTCGTTTCCTCGGGGACCCAAGGGAGTGAGAAAGGGAGCTTTTCCCTCGCAGGCTAGAAGAAGACCCATGTGGCTCCTCGCCGGCGCGTGACGATCAGAAGATTCGGGTAACTTTTTTTGGGCGCTCGGAAAAGCCAAAAACTACTTGTACACCGGCGTCAGGACAGCGTTTTCGCGGCGGTGTCTGATTAGTCGCCCGACGTCCTGGGCCCATTCCACCGCCGCTGGATCCTTTAATACGGCACATTAGGCTTTTTTTTAAACTGTGGATGGAATTCACGAGCAGAGCACAAATCCTAAAGCTTGGCTCTTCCCTGCTGTATCCTTGTCCTTGTCCCCGATCTGCTGGCCACTTTCATACTCGATACATGCGGTACGCCCGCTACCTCCGAACCTTGCAAGCTCGCCTGGAGCCAAGAAACCTGTTCTGAAGTACGAAAGACCCTGGGCTGGGTACGAACGAAAGCACGTCTTGGCCCACCGCCGGCGAAACCTTGCGGGACTGCCGAGTGTGGACGCTATTATTGCCTCTCCGAAGCGCTTCTCCGTTCCCCGTCGTCTCTCGTTTCCTCTTCTCATTCCTTTCCCTCTCGCCTTTTTGCGACTTCCTCTAGACTGCCCGCCTGCACCTTCCCCAGCTCGCCGCATCCCGAGCGATCCGCCGCCTTTCCGTCCCGCCGATTCCGCCCTGTGACGCATCGATTCCACGCACTCTCGACGATCCACCGCAGCGTTCCGAGAGACGCACGCCGACCTGGTACCTTCGCATCGGCTGCCCGACGCCCCCATCGCGACCGGGGCCTTTCTCAACTGGGGCCACCGACGTACTATCTCAACGCCCAGCTTCAGCCCTTGGAGGCTCCGAGGCGCGCGTGCCTGACGAGATGGGACGGAGTAAAGGTAACCGCCGCATCCCGAAGCCTGCCGCCACCCCGTCCGTGTTCCGTTCCTGCATCACACCTTCCTCCTACTTGGCGTCCCTTCGATGGACACACGCATGGCGTCGCAAGTGCGCGCTGCGGAGGGCCCATGTAGCGCCGCATCCCGTCGGACGATCCCCAGAGTCCGTCCCCTCCCTCCCTCTTGCCAATGCCGAAGAAAGGGCCCCCATCCCATCCCTGCTCGGCTATCCTCGACCAATCATTCCCCCCCGCCCGCCGATACTAGTATCTTGGAAACCCTGGAAAGCCACGACGCTGACCCCTCGGCCTCCCTCCCCGCTCTAGTCCTCTCCTTCATCCTGGGCTCGCGAGACACCGTCCCCACGACCGAGACCAAGCACGCCAAAGTCACCAAGCAGTCGCTCCCCTTTGACCGTCGAGCCACCGTCACCGAGCCTCTGACTAAACCCGAGGCGCCGCCCGCGCATGTGTCGGCCGCCCCGCTGCCCCAGCGATCGTCGACGACACCCGCCAACGACCCCTTCGCCGAACCCCAGATTCGCAAGCGCACGTCCCGCCCGCTGTCGCTGCTGCAAGCGTACCAGGCGCCCCTCATGAATATCGGCCAAGACACCATCCCGGAGCTGCAGCCCATCTTCACCTTCCTTAACAGCCATGGCAACAAGCTGTATCAGGAGGGCTACTTCCTGAAGCTGGACGACCAGAATACTCGTGCGTCGCCTTCCCCGTTCCCCCCTTCGGCTCCCTCCCGACGCGGCGCAGAGCCGGCCGAAGTCGCACAAGCTGACCCATAGTCCAGAGGGCCGCCCTAACCCCGATCGGACATGGACCGAGTGCTTCGCGCAGCTCGTCGGCACCGTGCTGTCGCTTTGGGATGCCGCTGAGCTCGACGCGGCTGGCGAGGACGGCGAGGTCCTTCCCAAGTTTATCAACCTGACTGATGCGTCGATCAAGATGGTACGGAATTGTTTCAAGTGCCGTATGTGCGACCCTGTCGTGCGATCCATACTGACTGTGCATTGTCTTAATCCAGATCGACTCCCTGCCCACGAGATCAAAGGACGAGCAGCCCCTACAAAACATCCTCAGCATATCTACAGCCGGGAGGAACCGGTATCTCCTCCACTTCAACTCGCGCCACGCCCTCGTCCAGTGGACCGCCAGCATTAGGCTAGCCATGTACGAACACGCCACCCTGCAGGAGGCTTACACGGGCGCCCTCATCGCCGGCAAGGGCAAGTCCCTCAACAACATCAACGTCATCATGGAGCGGATGAAGGTCAGAAGCGAGGCCTGGGTAAGGGTGCGTTTCGGCGCCGGCGTCCCGTGGCGGCGCTGCTGGTGCGTCATCAGCCCTCCGGACGAGAAGGAGTTCCAGAAGCTCCAGAAGGAGATGAAGAAGCGCTCCCCTTACGACCGGTCACACGTGCCGACGCTCAAGGGCGACATCAAGTTCTATGAGAACAAGAAGGAGAGCAATAAGAAGCAGAAGAAGGCGCGCCCCATCGCTACGATCGCCGACGCCCAGGCCGCGTACGCCATCTACCCGCAGGCCAAGGCCCTCATCGACGCGTCGACGCTCCTCAAGATCGAGGGCTCCATCACGATCCACTCTGACCCGCCTTCATCCACCGAGGGCTTTGTCTTCATCATGCCCGAGACCAACCCTGGCGTGAGCGGATTCGAGATGCTCCTCCGGTACCTGTTCCCCACCTGGGACACCTTTGGCCTCTACGGGCGGCCCGGGCGGCTAGTGGCTAGCACGCTGGACTCCCGATCGCTCATGTTCGCGATGCCCAAACATAGGCGGTACGGATACCTGGATGTGTTGGACGTTGCAAACTTGATCGAGACGGACGGGAGCGCCGGTTGGTCGGAGAGAGAGTGGAGGAAACATTTGAAGGAGCTCACGGGACAGAGGATGAACGAGTACGAGGAGTCTGGACACACCCGCAGCCGGAGCGGCAGCTACAGGAGCAATAGGCTCAGCCACGGCACCGGGATGAACAGCGACAACGGTCTTCCCAGGCCTCGTATCGGTTTCGCGGGCGACGGTGCTCCTGGTCCTATGGGGCCACCTTACGCCCAGGAGCAGTCACCACTGCACAACGGCTCCCCGGCTCCCTCAGGGCCGATGCCGGGCGCTGCCTACGGTGACGCCCACGGCTCTCCACACTACCCCGGCGGGACCGAGACTTCTAGCACGGACGACGACATCGCCCCCAGGGACCTGGACGGAATGAGACAGATGCAGACCCCCGAGCCCGTGTCCCAGCCGCCCGCCTTCAGCCACGGAGCCCAGGCCAACCCGGGCGCCAAGGCTTACCACTCGGCGGATTTGCGCAGGGCAAACAGCCGCCTGTCGCGATCGACGCTATCGCACATAGCCAAGGCCGGCGGAGTCCCTCTCACGGCGAACGGGCATGCCCCCGAGCCGTGCGAGGGTGAGGGACCCCGCCAGGGCAATCTTCCACAAGCGGTACCGGTACTTCCTAGCACTGATCCCACCGAAATATCTGCTAACCACGAAGGGTTTCGTGAAGCTGTGAACCCCCAAGTTCCTTTCCCGTCCGAGCATGCCGCGCCCGCCCGACCATATTCCCCTCCACACCGAGACGTGCCCCCGACCACGGTGGGAGGCCAGGCACCTGATGGAGCACGGCATTCCAGCACTGAGTCACAAGGCACTGCTGCCGAACCAGGACAGGCCGCGGATGGACAGGACCCTTTGGCGGCGCCGCAACAGCCTTACACGGGGAACTACCGACCTCAAACTCCTGCGAGCCTTGGTTCAACCCCACCGTCCCCAGGTCAACAGGGAACCCCTCAGCAAGGACCCCAGGGACGATCCGATTTGCAGAAGGAGGTTCTACCCGCACTAAATACCTCTCCCCCCAGGAAACCCCTGCCTGAAGGGAGCCAGGTTGCTCAGAGGCAAGGAGACACCTCGCCCCAGACTGCGTCGAGTGCAGAGAGCTTCGGCGGGCATCTGATCGACCAGGCCATCCTAGAGCGGATCCGCGCTAGCGACGCGGACCCTGTCCCTGAAGCTTACCACCATAACAGTCTGAGCAGCGCGTCGAGCAGCCACTACCCCGACTCCCAGTCTTATTACGCCCCGCAGTCGCCAGACAGACGGGAATTGCAGGCTCCCCAGGCCAATGCCAAGAGCGGCTACGTCAGCGATGCAGACTCAATCGCTTCCCCCGACTACGCCAGCACCCATAAGTCAAGCGAGACCGTCGCCTCGGCGGAGCGCCCCCGCGCTGGGGTTCTCAAGACCGTGGGCGGCAGCGACTCGCCTACGCGGTCCCTCACCTCCGACTTCAGCATCCCGGACATCAACTTCGGCCCGACGATAAATTACAGCATGCAACCGAAGCCCAAAACCGCGGCCCCACCGCCCGAGAGGCCGGCGCACGGCCACCGGAGGTCGACGCACGATGCGAGTCACGGAAGGCAGGAGTCGGGCGATACTATCCGGCGGTCGATAATGTGGCAGCCCGCCTCGGGGTCGGGGTCCGGGACTGCGAGCCCCGGGGGCGTTAGCGTGGAGGCGTATGTTCAGCAACGCGCGACAGCGGCCTCGGCGCCCATGTCTCACGGCCGGACGCCCTCCGGCTCGCTTTTGGGTGGACGGTCTACGACGCCAACGATGTCCCATGTGCGTAGCACCTCGGGAAATACCCTCCGCGCCACGACGCCCGGCCCCTCCATGACGCGAACGGTATCAGAGGACCTCCTTACAAAGCGGCACTCGCGCTCGAGCTCCGCAGACCTGCTGGCGCGCCACTCCCGCTCTAGCTCGGCGGACCTCCTGACGCGCCCCAGCTCCCGCGGCCCAGCAACCGTTCTTGACGCGGGGAATCCAGAAGTGGGATCGCGGCTTTCGGCGAGGGAGCTGGAGCACGTGGCTAGGATGACGGGGTCGCCGTTGATTAATATGGCGGGGGGGAAGCAGACGCAGGCGCAAGGGAATACTGGACTGGTGGGGGCGATTGACGCGAGGGAGAGGGAGAAGAGGGAGCTTAGGGCTGGATATAGCTCGCAGACTGTGCAGAATGCTATCCAGCAGCGGGAGAGGCAGATGTATCAGAGGCAGGTGCAGCAGCAGCAGCAGCAGCAGCAGGCGATGCAGATGCACCACCCCAACCTGTCTCAGGGCCAGATGCAGATGCACCACCCCAACCTCTCTCAGGGCCAGATGCAAATGCACCATCCCAACCTCTCTCAGGGCCAGATGCAGATGCACCACCCCAACCTCTCTCAGGGCCAGATGCAGATGCACCACCCCAACCTCTCTCAGGGCCAGATGCAGATGCACCACCCAAACTTGTCTCAGGGCCAGATGCAGATGCACCACCCAAACTTGTCTCAAGGACGTCTCTGGCAGGGGCAGCCTTCGCCTCAGGGCGGGTACGTGCCGGCGGGCTATGGCTCCAGACAGGGCTCCATCGGGGGGTATCCGCAGCAGGGACAGCCGCGGACCCGGGGCCAGTCGCCGGGGACCCCTCAGGGCATGGGGCCTCCGCAGTTCCATCAGCAGCAGTTTGGGTATCCGCAAGGGGGGAGGGGGATGTATCAGGGCAACGCATTCTAGGGCACGGAAGGGGATCGAGGGGATAGTCAGTCTCTCATTTTCTTTCTCTACATCATCTTTCTTTTGGTTTTCTTGGGATTGGTTTCAAGGCATATGAGCTGGGCACACTCTCTTATCTTTCAAGTTTCCTTTTTGTCACGTCTTGTCTGGGTACGCCTTATTCGTGGTACCTGGTTCTGGGGTAGTCGAGGTTCGCGGACTGCGGTTTCTTTTGTTTTGTCGTCTAGAGAAGATTGAAAGCATTGCGGGCATTTTTATGTGGGTAGGGAAGGATCTTGTGGATTTACCAAGATAGAATTTGACACAACTCATTTAATGTAATGGCGGCTGTGATGTGATCTAGACGAGGGGTTGAGAAAGGGACCAGGAGGTATCGTCATGTGACCGACTTGGGGGTCATATCGTCGCGGGGACAGGGCCCTGTGATGGGATCTCGCGTGAGGGTGACTGTCTGTTTCCCACGTGGTACCCGTGTAATTGCCACTTGGAAGCGGGCAGATATCAGATTGCCCGAGTCCGTGGGCTTGGTAAGGGACGACGGACAATGCGGAGGTCGGGGAAGGTCCACGGTGTAGCGCCGCTGGCATGTTGTTGGTTATAAGTTTGTTGGAGAAAGTAGACTGTCGGGTTTTCCTGGTTCTCAATTGTTTCGTGTCCTTTGTCCCCTTATGATCGTCCCTTGTGTGCTTGGTTGAGAGGGACTCGGACGCCATCTTGAGGGTAACTTGAATGGGGAGTCTAAACGGGGCTCAGCGTGGCGACTGGGGGTGCAGGTCCTGCGGGGCTGCCTAGACGGTGGGTTATGGGGGCCCCAGGCGGCAGGGGTTAGGGGAGTCCCGTGCGCTGTTGGCGAACCCACCGCCTGCGTCGATGCGATCGTGACATCAACCACCTGACGGGCGAGTCTCGGAAACGGAGAATCGACACCTATCCCCCGCGCGAGGCCCATGGACCTGTTTCCGTCACCAGCCTACGATCCGAAGTCGCCATACTTTCTTTTCTGGGCGTCCTTCCTGCCTGGACTGCCTGGACTGCCTGGTCGGCGCAGGGCTTCCTGCAGCTGGGTGCCGGAAGGGGGGGGGGGGGGGGGGAGGGCGCCTATTGTCCAATCGTTGCTGTGGTGAACTGGAGGCTTGGAAACCATCCATGTTTTCCAGCGCCGCGCGCCTCTCCTGTGTCCTCATGCTCTTGCCATCCCAAGCTTTATTCGTTTCAAATTGGATGGTTTCTATACTTTCCTTCTTCTCATTCTATATTCTTCTTTTTTCTTTTTCCATGGTCAGGATTGTCGAAAAGAAACCTAGGACGCTGCTTGTCCGCCGCCCAGCCAACGAGATCCGAACTTCGCAAGCTGAACCGCGCCCCGGCCCTGAGAAGCGCAGACCAGCGCGCCGCCCCCCGCCAACGAACGACCCGATCCCATCCGCGAGAGGGCCGGCGACTGTCAGTCTGAAAACAACAAAAAAAAAGGACAGCTCGACGGGTCGGCTCCTAGTTCCCTCGAACACCGTCTCTTCCACTTCCCTCCACCCGCCGCCGCCTATCCGGTCCCCGGGTCGCGAGGAAGTCGCAAGTATACCTGCCCCCCACCTAAATTCCTCTGGCGACGCAGCGCTCGACAGCGCGCCGGTGCCTAGAGCCCGCCCCCGGGCCGCAAACTCTCTCCCTCGCCAACCACACTTGTTCGCACCAATGGAGGCAGAGGATGAGCAGCAGACTCAAGGTTCGCTCCCAGCTTTCCTCGGCGCCTCTCGCGCCCGCTCCCGGCCCCTCGCCGTAGCTCCCTCCCGGCGGGCTGGCGCCCTCTCTCGGAACAAAGACTGACCACCGCCCCAGAAGCCACGCAGAACATCGTCGACCCGCGGCGGCGTGGCCAGCAGTACTCGGGCTTCTCCGACGACGACATCTCGGACATCGTCTGCGTGCTCCACCCCCACTCGAACCACGCCCGCCGCGAGATCGCGCGCATCGCCCGCGAGGGTTCCCCCCACATCTTCGGCCGCGACGAGGTCGACAATGTCGACGCCGACTTCTCTCTCGAGGACAAGGCGAGCCGCTTCGAGATGGCGCCCCCGGCCCTCGGCAACTACGTCATCGTCCTGCGCCTCTCCGCCGCCATGAAGGACCCGGAGCTGGGCTTCACCTTTGGCCGCAACACGGCACGCTGCGACCTCTGCTTCGCACACGACCCCTGCCGCCGCCTCAGCAACATCCACTTCCGCGTCTTCGTCAACGAGTTCGGCGTCGTCATGCTCGAGGATCAGTCTACAAACGGCACCATCGTCGACACGGTGCTGCTCAAGTCCAAGGCGCACCCGCCGACCCAGAAGAAGCGCACGCTGACCTCGGGGTCGCGCGTAAAGGTGCTGATGCACCAGGAGGACATGGACCTCGAGTTCATGGTACGGATACCGCGGCGGGAGGGCGCCTACGATGCCGCGTACCGCGACCGCCTGAACGACTACTTCGCCCGCCTGGCTGCGCTGCGGACCAAGCCCACTACCATAGCCCCCGGGCCCGGCGGACCTCCAAACCTGTTCGCGGCGCCGAGCGGGCAGGCTGCCGCGAGGCGCACTCCGCTGCCGGGCAATGGCAGGGGCTCGGCGACGCCGCCGTCGCACCAGAAGACCCGGGCCATGATACCAATGGAGTGGGATGGCTCGGACAAGTATAACCGGGTAGGCGTCATCGGCAAAGGCGCGTTCGCGGTGGTCTACCAGGTTACTTCCAAGAGCGACGGCAGTCCCTACGCGGCAAAGGAGCTGGAGAAGCGCCACTTTATGAAGAACGGTGTGTTGGATCAAAAGGTGGAGAACGAGATGAATATCATGAAGGAGCTGCAACATGTATGTTCCCTTCTCTCGCCCTCTCACTTACAAGTAGCCCCGAGTGTTCCCGTTCATCAAAGTGTGTTCTAACAATCGCGTCAGCCCAACATTGTGCGATACATAGAGAACTTCGACTGGGATGACCGGCTATTAATCATCATAATGGAGTTCATCGGCGGAGGCGACCTGGGCAAGTTCGTCCACACGCAGGGCCCCCTGCCGGAGACGGTCGTGAAGACCGTGGCCGTCCAGCTGTTGGATGCCTTCGAGTACCTCCACGAGAGGGGTGTCACCCACCGGGACGTAAAGCCGGACAACATCCTGATTAGCTCGATGGACCCCTTCGAGGTCAAGCTCACCGACTTTGGCCTCTCCAAGATGGTGAACAACGAGGAGACGTTCCTGAGGACTTTCTGCGGGACCCTCCTCTACTGCGCGCCTGAGGTGTACACGGAGTTCGTCGAGTACGACCACTTCGGAAGGAGGAATCCCCGGCTCAGGGGCCGCCGCGCAGCGGTGGGTCAGAGGTACGATCACGCCGTTGACGTCTGGTCTCTCGGCGGCGTCCTCTTCTTTGCCCTCACAGGCAGGCCGCCGTACCCGGTGCAGTCCGGCGTTAGCTACTCCGAGCTGCTCCACCGGATCATGACGACGGACCTCGACGTGACTCCTCTCCACAGGGCTGGGGTGTCGCAAGACGGAATTGAGTTCCTGCGCCTGATGCTCCAGCGGCGGCCGGAGATCCGGTCAACGGTGACGGAGCTCAAGGGACATCCATGGCTGGGGGGCCCGCGGTACACGGTGGACCCCGCCCAGTCGCTGGACGAGATTACGGACGAGGAGCTTCCGGTCAATGCGTCACAGCTGAGCCTAGAGGACGGCCAGGCGCCGCGAAAGGTGCAGACAGACGCTCGCCCGGACTCGGAGATCCTCGTCAACCACAATGACATGGATGGATACAGCGATACCTCCGAGAAAGAAAACACCATTAGAGGCAACCGAGACTCCAAGACCCCTCAGCCTCTCTTTGGGGAAGTAAACGTCTCGGCCGTCGGTAGCTCGGGCGGAATACCGGAGCATCGCCTCAACCTCCGCGTTACAGACCCGTCGGACAGTGCCGCGGAGACGGTGATCCTCGACTCGCAGGACCCGGGCAGCTTCGACGACTCTGACCACTTCACTCCTCACAAGCGGCAGCCGCACGAGGGTGGGCACCTCTCCGTCGGGGCGCATAACCAGTCGGCTGATCAGCTGCAGAGCCTCGTCGAGAACGTGCAGTCGCAGAGTCTGGGAGGCGTGGAGTCTGCTGGAGGTAGCGCCGCGCGCGGCAACGTGGCGTCGCCACCGCCGGCGGCGGCATCCCGGGTGCTCGCTCAGCCGCTCGAGTTCACCGCCAGCAAGCGAAAACCAAACTACGACATGAGCGACGAGTTCGGCGAGGGTTCCGGGCCTGGCAGGCCGAGCTTCAAGCGGCTAAAGTCGGACGTGGACCTCGACTCGCTGACCGACGAGATGCTCGAGGAGTACAAGCTCATCGCGTCGGTCCCGCCCGTCCAGCGCCTCGAGTCGGGCCGTCAGATCGACCGCCCCGTGCACAAGACGACATTCTGGGACCGCAAGGACACGAGCACACACCATGTCGACTACCCCGAGATGACGCAGCTGCAGCTCGACGTCTTCGCGCAAGCCGCGCGCGAGAGGGGGGAGAAGTTCGAGCCGGGGGCGTCGCCGCTGTGGGACCTCGCGATGAAGTATTTCCCGCCGACGGACTGGAGCGCCGTGGTTGGCGGCAAGGAAAATGATCCACCGCGGGCGTCGACGCCACAGACGATGCTGAGCCGCGACTCGCGGAGGCTAAAGAGCGATGCCGGGGAGATGCCCTCCACCGCGCCAATGCGCGTCCCGTCATCATCGTCGTCCGAGGACTCCATCCCCGACACGGCGCCGCATGACGGTAACATCATCGTGCCCATCCGCGAGGATCCGTCCCAGAGCCGGGTCGTCGCACTCTTTGAATCAGCGCCGGATTCCGCGGTGAAGAACATCTCGATTCCCGTCGCGAGCCCGATGCTCTCGTGGGGCCGCGGCGGCGACAACACGCACGTGTACGGCGAGCGCAGCGAGGCGCGCGTGCCCAAGTGCGCCTTCAAGGCGCTACTATACAAGGAAGGGTACGACGCCTCCAAGGACCGCGACAGGCAGCCGTGGCTGCGCCCGCGGGCTGACGAGGGGGAGTTTGCGTTCTACCTGTGCACCAAGGCGACGAGCGGGATATGGGTGAACGGGCGCCGGCTGCTGTCCCACGACTCGCGGAGGCCGTCGTCGCCGGCGCACCACTGGGTGAGGCTCTACACGGGTGACGACCTGGTGGTCTGGGGGGACCCCTCGGACGGCGGCGCGAAGACGCGCGTGGTCTTCAAGGCGTTCTGGGGGGCCTCGGCGGGGGAGAGGGCCGAGGCCCCCGTCGCGGTGCATGCTGGGCTCGCGAGGCGGCTGGACGAGGTGTGTCTGAAGGCCGAGAGGCGGATCAAGAGCGAGGGGGAGTACAAGGCTAGGATGGAGGAGGCGGTGGGTGAACATGCCGTGAGGGAGAGGTTTGTGGGGGTCGAGAGGGGGAGGAGCAGGGAGTTCGAGGGGGTGAGGAGGGGGGCTGTTGAGGTTGTTGCTCTTGCGAGGAGTGTTGGGAGGGCGTAGTGGTGGGAGCTCTTGTTGATGATGTTGGACGGGCGTCTGGCTTGGAATATGTATGTCGGCTTTGTTCCTTGTGGAGGAGCGTCTTGATTTTGGTACGATGATGTTGGAAGGGAGGATGCAGGGGTCTACATATGGGCAGTGGGATTAACTGACGCTACGGATGTAAAGAGCTAGATTTTTTTTTTTTTTTTTTGTAAAAAGGGGGGCGAGGAAGGACGTCTCACCTCAGTTCATGGCGGGCCAGCATAGCAAATAACAATATCACGAGCATTCCAGAAGTTCGGCGGGCGAGGTTCCATTCTCCCTAGTGCAGTGAGCAACCAGGTTCATGCTCGTAAATCAATTCATTGCCTTTTGATGAATCCGGTAAACGCCTTCAACGCTGGTATCTTTCCCCCCTTCCAGAGCCCTCCCTCCCACCATAACGAACGAAACAGAAGAACCAGAAACGAGAGGACCAAGAGCATGATCCGTCCCGCTCTCCCGGCTCCTCTCCCGCTTCCCTATGCTAGGTTCAAACCCTCGCCTCATATCACCAGCAAGTCGTCCGGCGACGGCCGGCTAATGACGTACGACAAGATAGTATGGTCCCTAAAGTGCAGCACAAGCCTGTACATGCACGAGAACTCCGGGCGCCGCCTCCCGTCCCGAAGCCTCAGCGACGCATCCTCGACATCCTGCACCGGCCCGACAGCGACGCCAAACAGCGGCATGTCGGGCCTCACGCGGCCCACCGCCTCCTCGCTCGCCGTCGGGAGTATCTTGTCGACGCGCATGCTCCGGTCCCCGCAGACCGTCGGCAGCGCCCACGCGGAGCGTATTAGGCTGATGAGCATGACGCGGCCCGACTGGCTCGCCGCCACGACGAGGTTCAGCTCGGGGACGAGCAGCGTCATGTTGACGCGGCAGAAGCCGACGTAGAACGGCTGCGGGAGCCTGACGCTCGCGGGGTCGCGGCAGTAAATGTCGACGAAGCGCCGGCTCGTCGTCAAGAGGCGGAGGTCCATCTCGTCCGTCACGAAAAAGCTAGTGTGCTCGCCTAGCGCCGCGATCTCCTCCTGGTCCTGCTCTCTCTCCGCCCGGCTGCTCTCCCGCCTCCGCTTGAGCCAGCTGAGCCACGCGCGGTCGTTGGCGGGCTCGCGGTACGTCATGCCCTTATGCGGGATGTAAACCATGCCCATGCGAGGCGCCGGCCTGCCGTCGATATACTCGGGCCGCTGCTCCGTCGCGTCCTGCGGCAGGCGGTTGACGAGTCCCGGGGCGGTTCTCTTGAGCGCGATGCCGAGGCCCTTTTGTTGCGCTTCTGTGAGCTGGGGCACATTGTTGATGGGCATGCCGTTGTGTCCGTGGGGTAGATCTATGTCGTTAGGCAGATAAGATTCCAAGAACGGAGGCGGGGGGCCAGAGTTTATCCCGTTGAGGCTGGTATAGTAATACAGAGGAGCGTCATTAGCTTCCTCTCCATCATCTTCTTCACTGTCACCCCAGGAGCTGATCTCCACTTCGAGATCCGCCTCGTCTTCCTCCTCGTCCGAATCGTTGTCGTCCTCCTGTTGGTTCTCGGAATCGCCTTGATCGTCTCCATCATCGTAATCACCACCGCCTTCGCCCTCCTCGGACGACTCCTCAGCTTCCTCCTCATCATCATCAGATGCCCCGGGTGAGAGAAGTGGAGGGTTATTCGTCAGCATGGACAGGCCCGACGGGTTGGTGAGATGATAGTCCCTCCCGCCACTGAACTTCGAGTCCTGGATGAGATCCAAGGCGCCGGTGGTATCAATCCAGTAGCGCGATTGTCTAAACGGAAGCTGGAGGGGGATGCTGCCTTTACCTAGAGCGATCGCCCGGGTACGCGACGCTTCACCCGAAAAGTATGCTTTAGACGGGTTGTGCCCCTTTGTGCCCAAGTCAAGGAAACTGCTTGCAGGCAGAGCGAGGACACCCCAGAAACTAATCATCATGGGTTGGTTAGCAAATGTCTAGTTTCCTTCACGTGTTCCCATGTACCTCTTCGCGTACGTGCTTCTCCAGGCATTGTCCTGGGGGACAATAAGCGCCGGGGCTGTTCCTTGCCGCCATATATCCAGCAGCCAGATGTGGCCGTTGATATCCACCGCGGATACTTTCTGAGCGTGCCCTCCAGCACTACTGACGAAGTCGATGTTTGGAATGTTATCCCCGTTCGGCTTCAGGGGAAGCACGATCCTCCAGTTCCTCTTCCGCGCGAGCACGGCGGCCTCGTATGCGGAGTATGGGGCGGGCAGGAACCTCGAGGGCGGGGGTGCGCGGGTCAGGGCGAAGGCGAAGACGGTGACTTCGGCCTTGTTGGAGCTGACGGCAATCAGGCGGGATTTGGCGTGAATGGCCAACCCCCAGGCCGATATGCCGACATTCGCACTTAGGAAGGGGCGCGGGTGGGGTCTCGGCGCAGAGTCCGGATGCCGGGAGCGGTGTGCTATGTGGGCCGCAATATCACGGGTGTGGTAGGCGGCGACGTCCCCGTTGTCGTAGCAGAGAAGAAGAATCTCTGCGTCACCAAGGAAGCCGACGATCATGTGGTTCGCATAGTCCGGGTGGCGCCGGTCTATGCGAGACGAGATGTGGCTACCGGCATGCGTGACGGTGTGCTTGATGACTAGAGCGGGCTTTCCACCCAGTCCCTGCGACATGGGGCCGACTGGGCAGTACACCCATATCTTGTTGCCGTAGGCCGCAAAATACAGGTTGTATACCTGTGAGAAGGCCGTGAGGTTCATGCGCCAGTTCTGCAGCTTTGGGGGCTTGCGCGAAGTGCGCGCGGCCCCACGACGAGGAGCGGTGGTCGCATCATCAGGGTCGTCGGATTCCGAAGAGGAGTGCTCGTTGTAGTACGTAAAGATGGGGTTTTCTAGGATTGCCTCGCGAGCTTGAATGGTCTCAGACGCGTCGTCTCCGAACTGCAGGTCGGTGAGATCCGGCGTGTCAGCGGCCAACCCAAGACGGGGAGTCAAGAGCAAGAGCACACACCCGCTGGTCCGCCTTTTGGACTTTACACATGCTCACGGCGAGGTCTCTGAACTCAGCGGTCGACACGCCAAGCAGTGCCTCGCGTTGCGACATGGCGTTCGGGCATGGCCCCGCCAATGCGGGGTGTCCTATGCAGTGGTATTGGCGACCCGGGACCGTTAGCGAAGGGTTGGGAGCTGCCTGCAGCGTGAGGCCGGTGCTTTCGGAAGGGCTGAGGGTCTGGAGATTAGTATTGCGGTAATGCACAGCTCTGTTGATATCTGGCGATGGCTTGGGCGAAGCTTTAGTTGGAGTGCGTATGGTCCGGTGAGGTGGTGTGTTACGTCAGGCGCTTTTCTGTCCTGCAGTCATAGTGTCACCTACTCGCAGCTGCCGGGCGCTGGTCCCTGAATCCATCTGGTTATCACCCGGAGTATTGCCGGCCCATAGCTTATCTCTGGTTATGACCGTCAAGTTCGCTTTGGACCAGACCACGCTCAACACTGAACAGTTCACTCCCTTGTGCGGGCCTTCTTCTGTAACTTGAATGTTGAGTCCCAAGTTATAAAGGTAGTCGAATCAGAGCATGGCCTGAGAGGCCGGGAATGACCTCTAAAGTTACTCAAAAGACTGAACGATTCACATTAAAGACCCCCAAGCACGGGTGCCGGGGCTTATTAATCACCCAGCGGCTCAGTGCTGAAACCCTTCTAGAAGCGTTGTCGGGAAATCTTGGCCCGATGACAATGGTGGGGACTTTTTCCCTTGACAACTTAAATGGGATAATGGAATTTTAGAGTAGAAAGGATGTGGTCGGAGATAAGATGGAGGCTTGTACTCAGCAGCTTGCTGAAGAAATTGACAGGTGCGAGGCCAATGCAATGCCTCCTAGTGTTAACCTCCGAAAACGCCCGGCATGGTCGTGGAGTAAAAAAAAAATGCCCATCGGACGAAGCCGGAATCTGCCTCGGTCTTTAGGACGGCGCGGGTCTGGGCGTGTAATCACGGCGGGTGTACCTATCCATGCCCCACCGGGCTCCCGTACCCGCTACCTCCATCCCCACCACATCGGCTTGCCCCGTCCCTGCATTTTTCTCCGCCAAACGGCGGTAGATCGCCCAGGTACCACTACTTGGGCGCGGCAGTATCAAAGCGTGGAGAAGGGCGATCCATGCCCCATCTCACCCCGGGGGTCGGCGACCAATACGCTTGGCTCAGATAAGCCTGGGGCTCTCTCACTGGCTGGAAGGGGCCCAGGCAGCCTGACAAGGACTTTCGACTTTCATTACGATTTCTCCACGATGGGGCCGAGAAGAGGAGATCTCTGTGCCGACGTATGCCATTTCCGGAATCGGGAGCTAACGGCATTGCTAGCTTCGAGACGGATACCAGACATGCCGAGATCTATCCTGAGCACCCTCGAGGGGAAATCCGGAAGGGAGCCGATAATGGAGGCGCGGGAAGGAAGCCATACCCTCGTTCTGAGTCTTGGGGGTGCAAGGGAGCGTGGGAGCCACCAGAGCCCGACATCGTTTCGATGCCCGTACTTCCCCCTGGCCACATTTCCCCGGTGTCGTCAAATCGAAACGCCATCAAGATGTGGTATCGCGGACGCGTTTTAGGGTTAGCACAGGGTGGGGTTTATCGCCTCGGCTGAGCTGGCTGAATCCATCTCGTCTACATACCTCTTTCGAGACGGCCACCGCGACCACGGCACGGGGAGGGTGAAACCGTGCCACGCCCAGTCCGCCATTAAAGTTGGTCCGGCCCGGCTCAGCCAGGGCAAAGGGCGGAGCTTCCGCCCCATGGCCCAATCACAGCGTGCTCCTTGCGCCTCAAGATGCCTTATCAGCGACACCAGGTCCACCTTCCGCACGACGTCCGCGATAACCCCCCGAGGCGCCTCTGGTTGGCCGCGCCGTTATCAGGGCTGACATCACCCATCTCGCTATCGCTACTCGTACAGGGGGCCCTTGGTGGCGCTCCCACATGGGTGCGTCCATCTGCTGGCTCCCATCCTCGCCGGCCGTCCGCCCATGGTCCCGGTTCCAATTGGGCTCACGGTCCAACGCTCGTGATACGATACACCTCGTCGGACCGCCTATCCAGCGAGAGAATCGATGACGGCCAGGGGGGATGTACGGGCAGTCTTAGTCCGAGACAGCACCTTCTTCGACTAGATCAATGCCTTGCTCGGTAGTGCCGAAAATAGGCGTGGGTGGACTGATAAGGGACCTCGCGTCAACAGCCCACGACGGAGGACATATTTATCGGTGGCAGGGGTCCCGACGTTCCTTCGCTCTGGACTTTAAGTGCTCGACGGTGCGAAGGAAGGCCGTTATCAAGGGGGCGGGCTCAAACTGCCACAGAGACCCCCTGCTGTATGACTCCGGGCATGCAGCTCCCCTGCTCCCGGCATGAGCACGAGCGGCCCCAGGCATGCGGAGATGCCCTCAGAGATACATACGTATCTGCGCCTATCTAGCCCATCCCACTTGCCGGGCGTGGGGAGGGTCGTGTGAAGTCCCGCTCCCACGTCCACCCGTTGCACCGCGGCACCGCCGCCTCGGCTCCGGCCCACTATCTCCCCCATGCCCCATAAAACCAGGCATGGCTTACGATCCATCCAGCCGGTCTTCTCCGCGACGGAGGTACGGGGGTACGCTCCCAGACACCCACTGATAACGCTACTCGCATGGGAGGAAAAATGGAACGGATTAGTCCTCCGCCATCGCTATCTCCAGCCACCACTTACACCACTCTATCGATACGAGACCCCGTCCATATATATCCCTCCGTGCTCCCACTCTCCCGCCCCGTCCCGCCATGTTCCATACCAGTGACCTTAATCCGACAACTCATCTGATACCCCCCTTGACTTTCCGATCGTCATCCGTTTCCGTGACTCCCAGTGGGACCTGACTTACATAGAACCGACCTTGAAGGGATTGGCATACCTACTCGATCTTTTAATACAACGCTTTGCCGACATCTCTCTCGCTGCTGGGCCTTGCTCCTCCTGTTCGACGACATCTGCCTTCGCCAAAGCCCTAGGGGCTAAACCACCGGCGCCATGTACGCACACGTCGGAGCTCCAGTGGAGTTCAACGGGACCGACGCCAACCTTGGAGGAGACTCAAGTAAGGACACGCTCCCTACTTTCGAGACTGTCCTCCCGGTGTAGCCATGCTAACGGCACCCGCTCCCACAGCCGTCGAAAATGTGAACCAGTGGTACCAGTCCGGCGACCAAGCCTACATCCTCGTCTCCTCCTGCCTCGTCTTCATGATGGTTCCCGGCATCTCCTTCCTATACTCCGGCCTCGCGAGGCGGAAATCCGCCCTTTCCATGCTCTGGGTCTGCCTCATGTCCTTCTCCGTCGTCGTCTTCCAGTGGTACTTCTGGGGCTACTCACTCGCCTTCTCCCTCGAGTCCGGCAACCCCTTCATCGGCGACCTGACACACATCGGCCTCCGCAAGATCCTCGCCGCCCCCTCCCAGGGCAGCCCCCTCGTCCCGGGCCTTCTCTACTCCTTTTACCAGATGATGTTCGCCGCCGTGACCACGGCCCTCGTTGTTGGCTCCGTCGCCGAGCGTGGTCGCGTCCTCCCGGCAATGGTCTTCGTCTTCTTCTGGCTCACGCTCGTCTACTGTCCCCTCACCTTCTGGGTCTGGTGCGGCAACGGATGGGCCGCGAAGTGGGGGGTCATGGACTACGCGGGCGGCGGGCCCGTCGAGATCGGCTCCGGGCTGTCGGCTCTGGCGTACTCGTGGGTCCTCGGCCGCCGCAGCGAGCACATGATGATGAACTTCCGCCCCCATAACATCTCGCTCATCACACTCGGCACCTGCCTCCTCTGGTTCGGGTGGCTCGGGTTCAACGGTGGCTCTGCCTTTGGCGCCAACCTCCGCGCTGCCATCGCCTGCTGGAACACGTGCCTGACGGCCATGTTCGCCGCCATGACCTGGTGCCTCCTCGACTTCCGGCTGGCGAAGAAGTGGTCCATGGTCGGCTGGTGCTCCGGAACCATCTCGGGCCTCGTGGCCGCCACTCCCGCTTCCGGCTTCATCAGCCCCTGGGCGTCCCTCCTCCTGGGCATCATCGCCGGCGTCGCCTGCAACTTTGGCACCAAGGGTAAGTGAAGCCACCTTCGTTCATCACTTCTTCTTCTTGCCCTCCCCCGGATTGAATCTTGAAATCTAACACCCAAGTACAGTCAAGTTCATGATCGGCATCGACGACTCCCTCGACGTCTTCGCCGAGCACGGCATCGGCGGCATAGTCGGCCTCGTCTGGATCGCCTTCTTCGCCGAGGACTGGGTCATCGGCCTCGACGGCGTCAGCACCGGCGCGACGGGCGGCTTCATGAACGGCAACTACAAGCAGCTCTACATCCAGGTTGCCTACATCCTCGCCACCTGCGCCTACTCCTTCGTCATGTCGGCGCTCATCGCCAAGGCCGTCGATCTTATCCCCGGCCTGAAGCTCCGTGCGTCGGAGGAGGCGGAGCTGTTTGGGCTCGACGACGACCAGCATGGGGAGTTCTCGTACGATTACGTCGAGGTTCGGAGGGACTTCTTGGCCTGGTCGCCGCATAGTGCGATGCAGACTGCGGAGACGTCGTTTGCGCCGCAGCTGGGCGAGAAGCAGCTATCCGAGATGCGGCCGTCGAACCTTCCTAGCACGTCGTCGTCGCACGAGAAGACGAGGGACATCTCGCCGGCGAGGCTTGAGGAGGGGCTTGCGCCGTCAGAGCCCACGGGGGTTGCGGAGCCTATAGAACCGATAGCGCCCGCCAGGCCGGCTTGAGTCCCTCGAAGGGTTTCCGGCCGTCTGATACCTTCCTTTCTGTTCATCTTTCATTCGGAATCGCGGTCTTTCTTTTTGCGGATACCAACTTTAGAGGACGAGCGATGGATTTTACTCGGGTTCGTTTTCATCATGAGATACTAGCAGGCGTCTGTTTGTTTGCTTCTTGGGATTCTTGCATCTTCTCCTGGGCGGAGCGCAAGATTGTAGCAGAGGAGGAACTTGATGTCATCTCCGATACCTAATAAAGCTCGGCCTCCTCGGAGAGCCTAGTCTACCTGACATATATCATAGACATGTGCGCTAGTAGCCTCCATGCGCTCTTCTGGTGATGTCGAACACTAGTTTCTCTCATCAGTGTTGCCTTGGGGCCTCCCGCCTGTGTCTTTCCGACTCCGACCCGGGAGTGGTGTCGAGGTGAACTTCCCAGGCAGAACCGGCCCGTTGGATCCATCACGTAGCCATTCCGGATTATGATGCCAGGGTTCTTGCAACACAGGGCACAACGCTTCCACAGTCTCCATTGGCCCAACCCTCGACGTACCGCCAGGATGCCCTTCGAATGCTAGCAGCTACCAGTACGCTGCATGTAGGTGAACACGGGGAGCCTAATCAAGTTGCAATTTAGTCCTAGAAGCATACCCTCGGCCTTGTACAACGCTCTTACAAATGCCCTATAATACTTCCAACGCCCCGCTCCCCAAACAACAATCCGAGGCACGTAATGGAAAAAAAAAAAAAAACGACTGATAACGAAGCCCCCTACGGCGGTGCCCCATCCGTGATATCCCCGTACGCGTACTGCTTATACTCCCCAAAGCACGCCTCGTCAAACTTGGCCAACTTCTGCATCCCCTCCTGCACCTTTATGAACGTATCAAGCTCACACCAACCGTCCACCCTCTCGACGTCACACTCCGGAAGACTCCACCCCAGCGGCACAGTCCGCTGATTGATCAGCAGATGAACGTACTTCGTCTCCCCGCCCTCAAGATACGACTCGCGGTCGGCGCTCAGCGGGAATGGCGTGCGGATGACCTCGAGGTCGAAGCGCCCGCCAAAGGGCGTGATGTGCGCGACTGTAAAGTTGTGGGGGCCCGGGTGGCGCTCCGGGTCGAGGAACTGGGAGAACTGGCGGAGGCCAAAGGACGCGAGGACGGAGGCCATGTTGGTGTCGTGGGAGAAGTCAAAGTAGAGGGATTGGTTGAGGGGGAAGGTGTCGGTGTTGTTGTCGAGCGTGACGTTGATCTGCGAGTGAGAGTACGAGAGCGTCTCGTTCTTGAGGCGGGCGATGACTTCTTGCTGCCAGCCGAGGCCAACGGCGCGCTGGGGCTCTGGGTTAGCGGCCCCTGGAGTGGACGTAGGTCATGGGTACGGGGGGACTTACCCCTGTCGGGCTCTGGAAGCCGCTGCCTCCGTTGAACACAAGGTCGATCGTGTACGAGAAGCCCTCCCACTCTTCATACGTAAAGAGGTCGCAGAAGACGCTGTAGCCGTAGGCCACCTGCAGGACCCAGTCAGACGCAAACTCCGCTTAGACCCGGCGAGGAGGCACTTACAGTTTCGTAAGGGCACATCATTTGCGCAGCGTACGTGTCGTCGACTGTCCAGTTATAACCGTGGACCATACCCTGGAAGCGTTCCGTCGCTGGGAACCCCCCGTCAGTACAAGTAACACATGGATGGGGCCTAGCGCTTGCTTACCATCCTTGAGATAGATCTCTTGCCAACGCTTCGACGCCTCATGGGGCGCCGGGTCCTTCTCTGCATTGGGACAGTTGATGTAGCCGGCGAGAGAATTGTTGAACCCGTCTTGCTCGATTATCACCTCGAGCGTAGCATTTTGCGTCCTGGAATGTGTAAGCTGGCTGCCAATTCCCGTGTGTGGCATCCGCCACCTACCAGTCCAGTCCAAAGAAGCCGGCCATGAAATTCTCTGCCGACTTCAACATCCGGTCTTGCGTCTGGGAACAAATTAGGACCATCCATCCGAGCCAGGGTTGCGGCTGGTTCCCTCTTACAGTAGTGCGAGCAATGATCTTCGTGTTAGGGTCGTAAAGCTTGGAGTACATGTACGCATGCAAGACTCCCTGTACGTGTCTGGTAAGCAATTGGTAGTGGTGACTGGGATATCGTATGGAAGCCCTTACCGAGTCGTACAGCTCTTGCCGCCCTTTGAACCAGTGTTAGTCGCTCGAGCCATCCCCGCACGACGGATAAGGCCCATTTCATACCTTTAGGGACAAGAATCTCGGAGCCCAGCTCGTACTTCCAGTCGTTCAAAAATTCCAGCTGTCCAGTGGCATTGAACTTTCCCCTAGCCTCCGCGATTCGCTTGCCGAAGGACTCAGTTTGAACGCCCTCGGTCGGATACCGGGCACCGTGCCGCGACAACATCTGACCAAGACTGGTCAGCACTAGTCCCATACACTAACAGCTACCAGACGGACAACCCCGTCGCCAACTTACCTGCACTTGGACGATCTCAGCGCCAGGGGGTAGCGGATGCTCATCCACACCGAATCCCGGCGACGGGAAATAGGGCGACAGATACCTATCTTACGGGTCAGCCTTCCCTTCACTAACACCACAAGCAATGCCAGCACCGCAGCTCACCCCATCAACTTGAAGATGCTCTCATTCTTCCCCATCCCCTCAACCGGCACCGCCGTCTGCAACGGCTCATTAGGCACATACGTCGCCTCCGCATCGAACGCAACAGTCTGCGCAAGGAACGGCGCCGCCCCCGTAGCCGTAGGCCCCGCGTACACCTGCGGCGACGTCTGGAAGTGCAGCGGCACGTCCTCGTCGACGGACCGGCACTCGCAGTCCGAGATGGCGCCGCGGAGGCGCGAGACGGCGTCGTTGGAGATGACCATGAAGACGACGAAGACGATGACGCAGGCGGCTACGGTGATGGCGATGGCCTTGGTGGTCCGCCGGCCGAGTCCCTTGGACGGGGCGGCCTTCAGCGGGGTGGTGTCCGCGGGGGAGTCGGACTGGCCGACGAGCTCGTAGGCGGCCCGGTCGGGCCCGGAGCTTGGCGACATGGCGGCCGCGGTGGTCCAAGAACAAGTGGTAGTGGTGGGATGTGATAACGAGCGGGCGTCAGGCGCGGCTCAATGTGGACCTCTGCGGCTGGCCTCGAAGCTCAGGGACGCTTCTAAAGATAGAATCGAGTTGGTATGGCCAGTTCCGCACGCCGAGGGGTGAACACAGAACAGTCCAGAAGTAAGAGCAATCGAAAGAAGAACAGGTCTCAAAAGAGTGTCATGCGCTTTCTGATGCGCGGGGGCTTTCGGCGATGGTCCGATGATCAGACACACGACTCAGGGGGCCGCGTCGTCGACCAAGGTTGTCAACTGTCGCATCGTGAGCCGCAAGGTGACAGATCAGCCCGAGGCAGCTGCCACCCTGCTTCAATGTGACGGATTATCACAGTTGCCGTCAGATGTCAGTAGTCTCCTCACGTGACTAAACTCATCAGCGCTGACATCCCACCTTGCTTATTCTCCGGCCGCCCCGAGTATCCACCCACGCACGTCCCAAGGGTCCCCGGAAGCAGGAGGCACCGAGCCGGGAGCAACCCCCAAACGCAGCGCCAACCCCAAGCAAGAAAGACAGCACCGAGACTAATGCACGCTCGACAGGCCAAGTGCCCTCATCGCCCTTCAGGTCCCCGCACTACAGCCTCGCGCATAGGAAGTGGGATTTTCTCTGCGCAGGACGCACCGTCTCGCATGTCCCCCCCCCCCCCCCCCCCCCCCACCTCGCGTTCGTATCAGCCAACCTCGCCGGGTTCGTTTGGGTCGGGTGGATTACGCATTTCCCGCTACGACGTGGGCGGTAGGGCGTCCGGTCCGCGAGACGGGTCAACGGAGCGCCAATTCATCGGCTCGGGGACGGGTGCCGAGCCGCGGGATGGGATCGGTGCTGCTTCTTGCCGGGCGTCTTTTCGTTCTGCAATGGTGGACTGCGGGAGTGGTGATACGACACGCCACAGGGGCTTCTCAATCAGAGATCCCGAGATGGAGGGTGCCATTGTGACACCTCCCTTTCTCTGCGTCGCCCTCGGCATGCGCCGTGTAACCTTAACCGTCACAGACAGGGATACCAAGCTGGGGCAAACAAACATGGACAGCAAGGATGGGCCAGAATCTTAACCTGCAGCACCCTTGACAGACCTCAACGGGGAGCCTGCACGCTTGATACGACGTGCCATCAAGGAAGGTTTGCCAAAGTGGCTTCCATAGCCCTCTTGAGTCCCACGTATGCCCATCTCCCCGCGGCCTCCCGCCGCCCCAACAGCGTAAGCTCCTTGACACCATGTTCGTGGGATCTATGTCCTCTTTACACTACTCGCATCTTACTCACCTGGCTACCCAGAGGATTAATCCGTATCAATTAGTACCTATTCCCTTGCGTCATAAATCCGGGCAACTCCGGTCCCCACCATATCCCACTGCCCCCTCAAGCCAATGTCACAGCCTCCACATCACATTCTTACAATCCCGGTCCCCGGAACCAAGTCCACCCCGAATCCTACCCCGATCCCACCCCCGGCACCCAATCATATCCCTGAAACCGGTCCTCTCCCCAATCCCGGCACGTAGTCGCTGCACAAAGGTGGGGAGTGCAAGCACAGACAGACCTTGCATGGCCGGACTCTGGGATAACGACGTAATCTTCGTCAGGTATCTGCTTCGGTATTTCGCCCGTGGTGTCCTCTTTTCGGTTCAAGTCGTCGTTACCCTGGTCGATATGGTAGTTGGCTCGTCATAGTGGAAGGCTAATCTATACAAACAAGCTCAGCGGGGAAGATGCCACTTACAGTATCATCCGCGATCCCCACTCAACTCCAGCCTTATCCTCGACAAGAGCCGACACCAACCGCCCAGCCCACTCCCCGTAGCATAAGCAAACCAATGGAGAAACACACTTTGGATTAATTATATGGACAAAGCAGCCAATCTTGCAAAACGCAATGTCCCCCTTTAAAGATAATAAACAAACTTGGGAAGAGGATTCGCCTGGACCATGAATTTGAGACCAGTGACGCCGGAAATAACCATCTGACCGTGAAACCCCTTTCCCTCCCTTTCTTCTCGCCCCCCTACCGTACCCTTTTCCCGTACCGAGTATGCTAACAAAAAAAAGCAAAGGTGAGAAATAGCAAATGCTAAAACTTTCAGTGAACAAAGACCAAACTCGCCACGATGCTCAAAACGAGATGGCGCCAAATGTAACCGAAATGACAACCCGAGCGGCCCTTAGATCACCCTTCATCAGTTGGTGTACATTCGGAGCGGGAAGAAGCCGTCCGGCATCGGCTCTAGGTGCCAAATTCGCTCGCCTTCCTCATCAAACGCATCCGACCACTCCAGCTTGAGTTGGTCGGGGATGGTCCAGCCGAGTGTCTCGTTTCGGAGCCTCATGCGGATGAGATGGCGCTTGGCCGATGGGTCTTCGCCGTTCACAAAGGCGTCCCGTCGGTGGAGGACTGCAAGGTTGTTGATGTAATGGATATCGCCGGGTTGTGTCTGGATCTCCATCTCCGTGGCCCGTGCGATCATCTCGATGGCATCGAGAGCTTCCAGCTGCTGCGGGGTCAGCCTTGGGAGCCGCTCCGGCCGAGGGTGGGTAGCATTGCCCACTAGAGGCGTTCGGCCGAAGTTGATCATGACCCTTGAGTCATGAGAATAAAATATGGGCCTGCACTGGAATGTCGGACTGCAAGTAATCAGCGGTCAGTAGCAATCTACCTGGGGCATTTTCTACCTGGGGCATTTCAACGTATATGTGGACTTACAACGCGAAGGGCCAGTCTGAACGGGCAAGAACCCGGATCAAATCGGGTCGAGCTGCGGCTAAGACATTGTAGACAGTGTGGCCGGATGCGATGATGCATTTGCCGCCGGTGGCAGCAGCGGCGCGTGTCAGCCAGCCGATCACGTCGCCAGTCTCTTCGGTGTGGAAGGTCTGTCGCAAAGTAAGGTTAGGTCATCGCATTCCATGTCCGCCTCGTACAAGGAGGAGCGGAAGCAAGACTCACAATCGCATTAGTTGAGTGTCGGTGGTGCTCTGACTTGATTTCGGTGGAATTATCCGCGTGAATGTGCACTGAGGCAATTGCCGTCAGCAATCAATTCCAGTGGGACTGGAATCCGCGCTCACGGGTATGACAAAACCTACCAAGCATGTTGCCCTTCTTGTCCTGGCGCGCCTGCTGGCGCGCAATGTACCCTTGAATGCCCAGCCAGATCATGGTCGAGTCCTCCACGGAATACTTGGTCAGGTCCAGCCCTCGGATCACGCAGAATCCGCGGCCGTTGTAAATGTCATTGGCCAAGCCCTTAAGCTTCGGCCCAAGAGTTGGAAGCGGGAAGTTATCGGGGTTGGCATCACTGCCGTCCAACTCCAGAGCTAAAGACGCAAAACGCAGAAGAGGTTAGCGTTATGAACGTGAAGGGACGGTTGGCAACATCGTTCTCAAATTCATCAAAACCGTGATGGGCGACGCCGATTGGTGCAAGAAAAGGAATGAGATGAAGGCTCATGTGCGGCTGATGAGGCAGGAGACACTCACACTTGAAATATTGCAGGGCCGACTCAGCCTCCGCAATCTCATCCGCGCTCAATCGATAAATGTAGCTCTCGCTATTTTTGAACTGCTTGCCCGTCCACGCAAGCTGTGTGTCGAGGGACGCGGGGAACCCAGCCGGCAGGCCGGAGCTTCCTGACACGACGTGCGGCGCCAGGGCATGAGCTGTGGCAGCCAGCAGGCTCTCAGAGCCAATGGCTGGGCTGATCACGTTTAACGCCATGTTGACCGTGGAGCTGAATCTAGAGTTGCATTAGCGAATCCAAGGCTGGCGTATGCGGCGGCGCACTTCGGCTGACGGTTTTGGAAAGCCGAACACCCAACGCGTGCGCGGTGGGCTTCTCACCTCTGTGTATTAAAAAAAAAAAAAAAAAAAAAGCCGGGAATCTAACGTCAATACTTGGAAGAAAGTGGTTTGGATGTTGGTAGAACCACTCGAGGAGATCCGAGTATACGATAGGTATGTATGTGCTTGAAACGAAAGAGACGCGACAAGAGTAAGAACAGTAGAGATTGTAATAGTGGACAACAAGGTGCAATGTGTGTATTGCGAGGCGGAAAGAGCGTAAGGAAGGAGCTACAGCGCGCGTTGATATTCCCGGTCTCGTGACGAGGCGATGATAACAGAGAGTGTTGATGTCGAGGCAGGTGCGACTGGGCTGGCACTTTATAAACTTCAATACCACACGAGCCAAGATGAGGTGGAGACGGCTGATAACCTCGTGGCTTGAAGATTGTTTAAGAAGAACCGGGAAGACGCGAGGTCCGTTTCCGGCCTCCAGGACCTTTCGAGCAACGGGACGAAGTCAATGGCCGGCTAGGGGAGCTGCGTTGAGTGCCGAGTGGCGTCGACAAGTTGTTTACGAACGAGTGAAAGGGGCTCTCTGTGGGTACTGCATGCGCGAACCCACGGTTGGGAAGGAGCAGGAGCAGGGTGTTGGTGGTTTGAGAGCTAGGAGGGTACGTCCAGAGTTGTAGAGTGGCTACATGGGTATAAAAATAAGCAGGGTGGTGCAACCGCCTTAGGGAGCCGGCAGGGCGGATGGACACCGAGTGCGGCTGCGGGTACTTGTGAGAGACACACTGCCGTCCGGGAGGGAAAGTGCGACCTTGTTCGGTGAGAGATGTAGCGGGCCCCCGCGCGGTGATGATGGGCGATGGGGCCGACGCGAGGCAGGAGCCCGGGAGACAGACGAGGACGGAAGGTGCCGAGGCCAATCACTGGCGAAACTGGACTGGGGAAGGCAAGGCTAAAGTAAAAGAGGGATTGGAGACTTGCGAGTGCACGGCCGATACTGAGGAGTAGAGCGGATGACGAAATGAGGTGGGGAGATACGGGGCTCAAACGAGAGTAGAGCACAACTGGATGGCGTCAAGGGTATCGCACAGCGGCATGAGGCGAGGCGGCAGGAGACCCCCGGGCATTAGCCCCTGAACGAAATGGATACAACAAAGGCGACGACGGATGGAAAGAAAAAGAAAGAAGGAGAGAGAGAGAGAGAGAAAGAAAGAATACTCACGTCGTCGTGCTGGGCCAGCGGTGTTATGTGTAACTATCGGGAGTGGGCATGTTGCTGTCCGCTGAGACGGGCGAGGCGAAACGACGCTGTGCGGGTCCTCGAGCTTTTCGAGATCACGCCTGGGCCTCGCAGGCGAGATCGTGTCCTTCAGCGGAACCGGGGGTCCCACGGAGCTGGCGAGGACCTCTCGGCACGGTTGCACACAATCTCCAGCTCCACGTCGATGAGCGACCGTGTATAGACGGATGTGAACACCCGCAAAAGGCCGGTACCCATCCGTCGACGGGCCGTGAGTGGATGGCAAACCGCGTGCTCAACGGTACGAGAGCAAGGGCTGGCCTCAAGGGGAAAAAAAGCAAGGAAAGAGATGGGGAAGGGTGAGGGTGGAGTGGGTGGAAACCCGAAGCCGACTTCAGGCTCCCTGGGCACAAACATAGATCTGTGCATGGATGGCGCTCCGGCCCGGCCAGTATCTTCAGGTACGACGAACTGCGATGTGACCAGAGGCGAGGTAACCGCGAATGCAAGGAGCGAGCGGCGGCGGCGGCGGCGCAGGCCCGGGAAGAGGAGATGGAGCGGATCGGCTAGTATGAGAGGGCGGGGCCGCACTTGTCAAGCCCAAAAAGGAGATATGTACGAGGCTATGAGCCCACAAGGAGAATGGACTGCAGGGAATTGCGTCGATTATCTCCCTCGCGGCCACTAACTCTGGAGCCACGCCTCGGCCTGCTCGACCACCGGAGTGGGGTGTGGACCCGGTATGCGAGTCGAGTGGAGCAGCTGTGCGTTTGCCTAGCATGTCTTGTGTTTGCTTGGGTGCATGTTAATCCTCCGTGGACGGGGGTCGCCAGGGATCTGGAGCCTTTGCTGGGTGGGGGGAAGCTTGACCACCGCGGACGTTTTACCCCAAAGAACCGTAGCATCTTTGTTCTCGTGGGATCTTTGGCTTCTTTAGCCGGGAGATCCGCGTCGGGTTGTGGGTGTCGAGCGATTGGACGCTGCGATATTGCAGAGTGTGTCGTGTGCCGATACTCCCAACGCACCGCGGCAGCGGGGTGGCCCCATTGTCAATGCGATTGAAGGGAGCGCGCATCCGCATCAAGCATCTGGTGGGCGCCCAGGGAGGTGCGTGCGCCTTGCGACTGCATGGGAAGCGAGGCCCTCAACCTGCATGGCGAATGAGCTGGTGGGATTCGAGGCTGGGAAATGGTTCGGAAACAAGAAAAAGTAAGAATGAAGCGTAAACGGCCTCCAGCCTCAATAGAACGAGCCATTGTGCGACGTGCTGGAAAATTTTCAGAGTTGTATTGATCGGGCGGGCCTGTGCGACGAGAGGAGCATGGCATGGGGCCGTAATACAAATCACCTTGTTCCGCCGCCTTCCGTCCATTCTTCTCCGGGTTCTGATGCGCGCTGCAGGCATGACCCAAGTTGAGGGAATCGCGGATGGAAAAAGCAGGAGCTGGGAGTGGGGCTGACGACATTAGCTCGGCATGTGCCCGAGCATAGTGTGCTATGTACACCGTGCACACCACGACGGGGCTCTTGCTGCAGCAGGCGCTGCTCCATAACACTATACTAGCGTCAACTCCCGCATCCGCGCCGCACATCGTGACTTATACAAGGACAAGTAACACACATCTGGGCGCAGGATGTCGTTGCCATGCTTGGGTAACGGACTCGTCGTATGCCGCTGGCTCTGCAGCTCGGACATACCTACATTGGCTGGCGCTTCCTCGAAAATGGAGCATCTGCTCGTCGGTCTCGCTTGAACCGGTCCCGGGGCTCGACTGACAGACTGACAACCCTGGGGACCCCTGTCGGCCCCTCCACCCGCGGGCCCCGTCCCCTTTTCCGCGATCTCCGTCAGCATTCCCCCCTGCTCCGCCTGCACAGGCCCCCGAGCGAACAGGGGCCAGCGTGGGTTCAACCAAGCCCCTCCGAGCAGGATGCCAGAATCCACACCTTCGAGCCCGGTGAGCAGATCGACGGGCACACGACCACCATAGCCACCCGTATGACTCTCGAGACCGCGGACACGAAGACCGACTCAGCCAGCTAGCCCCCCTGCCGCGTCCCGCCCGCAAACAAGCAATCACGATCAGACGACAATCTCATCGGCCTGACGAGACAATGACGCCAGGCAATGTCCGCGGGCCAACGAAATTACCGCGCACGAGCAGGAGATAAAGGGGTCAAGCGAGGCACCGGAACGAAAAGGCAGCTACGCGAATTATAGAGCAAGTTCGCAACGCGTTCCGTGCGCATGACCCATGAATGTACAAGTATATCCCGACGACACATCGCCACATTTGCAGCCAGCCGCGCCCGCGTGCCTCCTTCCTTTCTTTCCCTCGTTCCTTTCCCTTCTTTCATTTTTTCTCTCTACTTCCTTTTTTTTTTCCCTCGTGTCTTGTTTTGCTGCCCCCCCCCCCCTTGCCGAAGCCAGGTCGCTCGGTGCGCGCCTGGCAAGCTGCCGTCTTCCGCCGCCGCCTTCCGCCGCCATGCAAGCCGCCGAGTATCGGACGACGGAACGACGGAAGGCAAAAAAAGGAAAGGCACCAGACGACCGGAGGCGGGGGGAGGGGAAAAAACAACGAGGAAGTCACGGCAGAAAACAATACGAAGGCCAAAAGCAAGCGCAAAGGGGGGCGATCCTCCATGGGTCCGCGGACATTCATCTCGCGACCCCCTCACGCTACTACTAGCGTCTCCGTCCCTCGAGCCCCCGACCCCCGGCTCCGAGCCCCCGTCCCTCCACGCGGCCCCCGCCCCGGCGGTGCCAATAAGAAACATGACCCCGGTTAGTCTCAGTTCCCCACCCAAGCAGCGCCACTCCCACCGGCGTCCACTCGCCGCACCGCCGTGCTAGTCCCCGGGTGGCTGGGAAGGGGGGCCCGGCGCGCTGCGATCGGCGTGACGGCCGCAAGCGAGATGTGCGCCACTCTCTGGATGCCCATTGCAAGGTTTATCCTCTCACCCACATCCCGGTAGAAGGTTCATTTCGGAAATCCAGGTGCATTCTCCCCATTCCTGCGTGCTGATGCTAAAATAGTAACCAAATGCCTCCCTCCACTAAAACCCCTTGTGAGCGCCAATCCCCAGCCCCCCCCCCGGCTCCCGGGCTCGAAGAAGAAGCAAAAAGAGGCCCTTCTGTTTTCGGTCTGCTGCATGCAGCAGGCAGCCTCCTTCGCACCGAGGAGACACAGTCTGCCAAATGAAAAATGGCCCCCTCCGCTTTCTCTCCTCCCCTCTTATTTCCTCGCCGTTTCTTCTTTTCCTCCCTCTTCCTCCCACCAAAGCAAACGCCTCATACACGCTCAAATCGTCGACCGCGGCTCCCAGTTTTCCATAAAGAGCTGACTGATGAAGAAGTAGTCGTCCTCGAAGCACCCCTCCTGGTGCAGTCTCTGCCACTCGGTTTCTGCACGGCCGAGAAAGCGGGGGTCAGCTCCATGGATCCTCTCATTTACCAGACAGTCGGGTCCGAGTGGACTAATGCCACTCGTCCGGATTGAGGCCGGGTGGGGCCGGCGAAGGTTGGTGGGGGGCAACGGATGTAGTGGACAAGAGGAGGGGAGGATGCAACGATGACACCAACGTACTGTGCGCTTCCACGTATCCTCGCGTCTCCTTGACAAAGTTCATCATCGGGTCGTCCAGCTCCGCCAATGACCGGAGATCCTGCTCCTTGCACTCGTTCGAAAAAGGATATATGCCCTTGTTGCAGTAGTGGAAGTAGGCGAGCAGGATATTCGCGCCTGCATGCAGCTAGCGTTAGCCCAGGTGGCTGTTTCCCCCCCCCCCCCCTCCCCTGCCTACCCCGCTTGGCCTGCGTTGAAGACTCCGGACTTACCCATGTGATACTCCTTGACCTTTTCTTCTCTCGCGAAACGCGCCTGGTTACAAAGTTAGTACAGTCTGCACAAACAACACGCTACAGCAAACGACGCATATAGCCCCTCGAAGTTTCCTGCAATCCTGCTGGGGGGCCTTTTTGTTGGGCCCTCCGTCTGCCTCGACTCCGTTTCCAACAACCCGCACTAAATAGGAACTCACCTTCATGCCGTGCTTTCGCGCGTAACTAGCATCATGATGCGTAATAAGCGCAATGTTGTGAAGGAGGATAAACGTGACGAGGTAGGAGGTAAGCCACGTCTTCTGCTTATTCGTCTGAATCATCTTCTGCAGCTTTTCAAGCAGCTCATGCCTCAGTCGCGACTGGATCTGATGGATGAGGATCATGTCGAGCTGCGCTCCCATGACAGGCGGCAGCGGGATCCGCCCGTGGATAGGACTCGTCTCGTCCATGATATCCATCGGCATCCCTAGAGTCTCCTGCCCGACGATAATGGTCGACTTGGTCGTGAGCCGGACCGCGACCCAGAGTCTGAGCGTCAAAAGGAGGAGCTCGCGTTCGTCGTTTGACACGTTGCGGTCCTGCGACATCTTCCACGCGAGAGCGTACGTCTTCCAGAGGAGCTCGTGCTGCGGCTTCAGCACCGAGTTGAAGCACTCCAGGATCCCCCGGTCGATGTGCTCCGCGTACGCCTTGCGCGCCGCCTCGAGGTCGACGATGGCGTACGGCGGGATTTTGACTGACTTCTTGACACCGTCGACGACCCACGACCGCTCAAGCTTGTCGCCGTCTTGGGGGATGAAGCGTCGGACTCTCAGCTCCACCGCCCTGTTGGTGTAACCTTCCGAGACCTTGATGATCTTGATGTCGTCCGACGCCCAGTTGGAGATGTTGTCCACGATGCTGTCCCGCCATCGCCTCGTCCACTCGAAGCCGCGGACTTGGCCGGGCTTGAACAGTTTGACTTCGGTAATCTTATACCTAAGACATGGTAGCCGTCTTATTTTAGTGTTCGAGGCTACCTTCTGACACGTCAAGCAGGATCCCTCGGGCTCCACCGGATTTATCTGGCACTGTAGGATAGCCATTAGATTCCACGGGTCCGTGAACAGTCTGGGTAAGAAGGAGAGAGGACCATACCCGTATGCGCTGCATCCTACACCTCACGCACGAGCCCATCTTCCTCGTTTGCGCCGTCTTTTCGCGGTCGTCGTTGTTCTTGAACGGACCCCGCCGGGCAGCCGGGCGGTTCATTGGGTTCGCCATCATCGCGTCGTACCGCGCGTCATGGTACATTATCGCATGATTCGATCCATCGCCAGTCATCACATGGCCATGGCCGTCATATGCGGGGATCACGCTGTATTGGGGGGGAGCACCGTCCGGCTCGCTGGTCGGACGATGCAATGGCATAGCTTCGTTAAACGGCGCAGCTGATACAACCGCCGTGCCCATCACCTGCCCCTCCACGTAGGGCACTGGCCTACCTAGCTGGGACTCTGTGTAATACTCGGGAAGTGGTGGGTTCGAGTACACCAGTTGCTCGCCGTTGACGGGCTGGGTTACGGCAGGCTGAGCATCTGGCTGTAATGCCGGGTAAGCTGGGAGGTAGCGGGTAGCCTGGGCGCCGTCATCCAAGAAAGACGTAGCTGGGGTCTCCACCTCCGGTCCTTTCAACGGTGAAGAGAACTCGCCAGTCTGGGTGACCTGAGTGACTTGCGTGACATCCAACGTGGGTGGCTTCTCCATCGTGTACGGCCGACCTGGGTCGTAGTCCTCATACGAGGGACCAGGTAGAGGCTCATAGGCTTCGGGCCATGTCAGATAATGTTCGGCAGATTGGGGGTGAGCGCGCACATACCGTCTTGCCCATCGCACCTACTTAGGCAGTTCTGACACAAGGCCGCCCTCAGGCTTGTCAGGCTATTTACCAGGCGCGAGCCGCCGTCCATTGCTAGCGGATACGGTCCGTTGAAACCTGTGGATCCGCCTGATTCCATGCCATGCTGTGGTATTCTGTCCGGGCCACTGCGGTCTAGAGGATTTGCTGAGGATGAGGGGGCCATGGAATAGTTTGATGTTGTCCTAGGCCGCTTGAGGGCCTGAGGGTGGAGCTGTACGCTGCTGTTGTTTGCAGCGCAGCTGTAGGCGAGTGAATGTAGCTGGAAGGGGCTGATTCCGTAGAAGTAGGCAACCTGGTCTAGGTGGTGCCGGTGATTTGGAGGTAGAGATGAGAAGTCAAAGTCGAGGGGCGAGTATGCGGCGGGAGCTTGGTGTTGGAAAAAGACTTCGGTACTATCAGGCTCATGACCGAATTCCCGACGCCTCTTCAAAGTGTTGGAGTTCTAACAAGAGAGTCAATACAGGACACGTCAATGTTCAGAAGAGAGCCCAGCAGCAATGAGATATTCGGCGGGATGACGACGGACGAAGTGGGGAACGTAGCACAAAGTGGATGACCGGTGGAAGGGAGGGATGTAGGACGGAGTGGACGGGACGGTGGAGGCAACGGAGAGAGTAAGGAAAACGACCAGACTGTAACTCCCAAGATGAGTGGGAAGGAGAAGAAGGGATAATGCGAG
Organism: Sordariomycetes sp. B11D1; assembly: GCA_025503055.1. Lineage (NCBI taxonomy): Eukaryota > Fungi > Ascomycota > Sordariomycetes > Sordariomycetes sp. B11D1. The sequence goes on from JAMFQS010000101.1 coordinate 66,441, forward strand.
GGGGGCTCGAATGATATATCCCATGCAATCAGCCGGCCACGGGTGAAAGAGAAAGGGAAGGAAGCTCTTACCATGGTGGCTTCGGCGGGAGGGTGTGTTGGACAGGGCCCAGATCACAAATATACACACACATACGCAAACACGAGGGTGAGATGCCGGAGTACGTGTAAGAGAGGTACCACTAGTGGCGTAACGGTACAGGGTACAAGAGAAGAGAAGGCAACTGAATGACGGGGGTGCACTAGCAGGAGCCACTTGCTGCAAGACCGGGAAGGGGAGCGCCGAAGCGCAGCGCACAGCCGGGCCGCACTTGTGGTCGTGTCGGTGAAACTTGTGCCTCACCGGGCAAAAAGACGGATAGTGCTTGCGGGGCGGGAAGAGGTCCCTAGCGTCTTACAAGGGGGTAGTGGCCCCAAACGGACGCAGAGACTGGGATGTGGTTGCGTATGCGTGTAAAGGGGCGGGGGATAGGAGTAAATGGGAGGAGGTATCCTGCCCCGACGTAGGGTATCCAGAGAGAAAACCCAAGCCGGGGGGGGGGGGGTTGGTAGAGGGAGTAGAAAGTTACACAAGGAAAGAATGAACTAGTCGGCTCCAAAATAAGCGGACCAGGATCCGACTAAAGGGCGAGGGTGCTCGATGTGGAGCTCGACGGCGGGTATCAAGAACGATGAGCTCCAGGTCTGGAGCACAGCAACGGCATTTGGCGACCGCGATCGTCGTGGGCGTCGCCGCAAGAGAGACGGAGAACCAGGTCCGGACGGACCCCGCTCGTCGGCAAAGTGACGCAGTGTTTCAGTCTATGAGCGGCGCAAAACCTCGCATCTCGAGCAGCGGCGTGGCAGGTGTACCGTTTAGCTGACGGTCGCCGGCAGACGATGAGGCGCAACGTGGTACACGTCTTGAGCGAGTTGCGCCGCTAAGATGGATCGAGCGGGAGCGCGTCGAGGCGAGATCGAGTGAATGAGGCACCGAAGTGGTCGGGCGGTCGGCGGTACGCACGCGCGAGGCAGTCAGAAAAAAAAGTAAGGAAGAAGTGACGTCGCGCAAGGCAGGACTAGCGGGGCGTGGATGAGATACAGGGCGTGGAAAGGCGCCAAGGGCGCGGGGGTGGATAAAAGGGCTCGAGTCCGGGCGAGGGTCCGTGTCTGGGAGCGGAGCGGTGATCCAGCTCGGCGGCAGCGGTCCACCAGGGGAGTTTGTTTAGAAATGGTGCACGTGTGTTTGTGCGCACATGCGAGCCTGGGCGACTTTGCGCCAGCCGAGTCCGCCGTGGTTACCGGGAAGCGGCCGCTAACGTCCTGCGGCGGTTGATGCAATCCCGACCACGTGCGCAGGTCCGACTAAAGTGGTACTTTTGCCGTGCCTGGAAGGGGGTGTGCCAGCAAAATCGGAACCGGCAGCTTTGAATGGAGCCCGCAAGGCACGCACGTCAGTGGGAGACCTTGCCTCGGCTTCCAAGCCGCGCTCTTCGTCGCTCGGCCGATCCCGTCCTGTTCACCGACTGGGTCGACGGCAGATGACAACAGCCCGCGGACAGATGGTGTCCACCGGAAGGGCGTCTGCGAGCCCCAACTGTCCCGAGAGAGATAGAGGAGTCGAGTGCAGGGCAGGCGCTGATTGGCTGCTGCCGGCCTGCTTTGCTGGCCTGGTCGGCTGCTGCACGTGTTCAAGGCCGGGAAAGGTGGGAATGCGGGGGTGGGAGGGCTGGGATGCGGAACTTGGCCCCAGGGCGAGACCGGCGGTGACTCGCGGGTGCAGGGTAGCAGGTCTGGCAGGCAGAGCCAGAGAGGGCAGAAGTGGCGGATAAGAGAAGCGCGACGGGCGACTCGGTGAGAAGCGAGGACCGAAGCAGGAGGAGAGCACTTCACCGGTCGGGCGGGGGGTGGGGACGCGCTTTTGGGGCCATTCTGCCTCCGAGCGGGAGAGAAGGGGGGGAAAAATGATGCCAGGGGATGCTCAATTTGTCAGGCTCTCCGATGGGCCGAGGGCAGGGGGTGGGACGACGTTGCGAGCAATTTGCCGTCCACTCAGCGCTCGGTCTTGCCTCGCTCTTTGTCCTGCACCTGCGCGTCATGCATCCACCTCGAGGGCGCGAATGGAACGTCTGATTGCAACCGAGAAGAAGCAGAGGCCCAAACATACGACACAGGACCTACCCAGGTTTCAGCGCAGCGCTATCTCCACAGGCCAGGCAACTACTGGGCGTGCTTCCGCCCTACCGTCTCTTGAGAAGGCCTCGGAAGCGTTGCGGAGGTGTTGCAGAGAGCGGGGAGGCGGGAAGTGCCGATCTTGTCCTGCGCCTGTAATGGCGGTGGGAGGATGATGTCTTTTTGCGGGAGTGCTAGACCCGCCTCCACGCGGGCCGAGATAGCGCCCTGACCCAACCCCTTAGCACTCCACTCCCGCGCCCGCTAGTAGCCCCAGGGGCTCCGAATATGACCGTGAGTGGACCGGAGGGAAAGAAGGCCATTTGCGAAGCAATCGGAGAACCCGAGGTCAATTTCAGACGACCAGAGCATCTTCGATGTGCACGGAGAGTCGGGAGCCCTGTCCGAGTTGTCCCCCTGGTCCTCGCTGGGTCAGCAGGGCTTCCAACGATACGTGCAGATGCAAGGAAAGTTTGCAATGAGGAGATTGACACCCTCCACAGCGCAGGAATGTGCTTCTGCACCTTTGGATGGCGGCCTCCCTCCCGTCCGATGAAAGGCTGGTTGGGCATCTGAGACATCGTCATCTGTGGGTCTGTCCAAGGCGATCCCCGTGCCTGGCCGAAGCAAGTCTCAGACCTTCCAATGCTTCTTTCCTTCCTTGACATTTCCGCGCCCCACACGCCTCACCCTCCTCTTGCCCAGTTTGGCTAGCGCTTTCCAAGGGCCAGTGGTTACTAGGCGAGCCCCCGCCGAATCGCAATTTGAGGACACTGGTGAGTTCACTTTGGGAGAGCCGAGAAGCAAAAGGTCCTGCCCTCCGCCCGTCTTGTCCCGTCCTGCGTCGGAATGGCACGCTCGCACCACACAACCGGGACAGTATATTGCGATATCCAACCCCACCCTGGACATCTCGCGTCGCGTCCCGGACCGGCCCAGTAGCAACACTCACTTGGCCTTGACACGGCCAAAGAATTTCCCTGGGCGGGCGATGTGGCCGAGAACAATCACATCATTGTACCCGGATCTGCCGACAACCGTAGGCTTTGGGGCGCGGTGAAGAAAGAGCCTGGAATGGGGCTGGTGACACGTCGTAATTCCGCCTCGATTCCTTGGTTCACCATCAACTCAATAGTCTTGTGACTTCCTTGCCCACACCAACCGCCGATCGGCAACTCTGGCCAAGGCTCCGACTGTTCAGCCCAGTGATACCCTGACGCCGGTGATCCAGATTGCTGCCGCACGTCACCACGCCCGTCCAACTGCCCGTGACACCAACCCCTGTCTTCAGCCAAAGAAGGAAGGCGTTCGTTGCTCTTCTCGCCTTTCGCGCGTTAGCTCGTCTTGTGATAAGGCTTCATGCGCGTGCTTTCGCGACGTTTGGCCTCTACAAGCCGCCAATAACCCACCTCAGGAACGCAGGACACGGACGCCAATTGCTCCTTGGCTCCATCTTCTGCAGGCTCTAATCTTCCTCCCGTTGTTGGGGATCTGGCTTCCAAAAAAAAAAAGTTTCCGCGCTCACATTTCCTCCACAAATGAGCAAAATGCTGCAACAAAAACCAGGTCGAGCTGAAATGGACCGAAAAGGGCCTCCTGCCTAAATGCCAAGCGCCGCGCAGCTCAGCGGGAAGCATTGGCATGCATTCCGTAACCCTGACAAGATGATCTTGGAAGTTGGAAGACAGCAGCCGCAGTTCCGCCTGCCACATGGCGAACATGCCATTGGATCCTCGTCTTCATCCTTCCCGCGGAGCTGCTAGTTGTGCAACCTGACTCCTGCCAGAATGCGCATCCCGCATCTTGCGATTCTGCTTGTGTGCGGCGGCTGCTATTCTGTACCTGGCGTTACCTCGTAGCGCCCTTGCTTTTGATCCTCTACGGAGTGGACGTTATCACAACGAGATGCCCTGTTCTCGCCCCCTCCGCCAACACACCTTGGCGTGTGCGCATACTACCTCCCACAGACCGACTCCCTCACGGCTTGTTCACTCTGCTCCAATCCAACTGCGGTAAGCCCAGCAGTAAACCCCTTCCCCGTCCAGCGTCACAACGACCTAGAGATGGCAATAGCATGAGGGTGCCTGTGCGACATCGGGTCGTTTTGTCGCCGACCAATCACTCTCTTGTGACTCCACGACTTGAAGGACAAGATGACTATCGGTGAGGCACCGCCGGCTCTCTCATTGGCGAACCGGCGGGTAGACGCTGGACGGCGTGCATTCACCGTACAGTGGCGCCCTCTTCCCAGGTATATTGGCTGACCTTCATGATCCGATCAAATCCAAGTCTTGTTTTGAACTCCTCGTCTCGGAACGCCACCCTGCTGGCTAGGCGTGGTATCTGCGCCGAGCCTTCATTCCGCATCACGTTTCGGGGTCGCGCTTTCGCCTACAATTCCCCGTCTCGGCCTGGGCGGATGGGCCGATGCTGATTTTCAACCGCCCTTCGGGCCACGAAGTGCAGGCCATCAAGAGTCGGAGATATCCTGCGCCTGTATCCGAAAAATACTGTCCTTCCATGTGACCAGGCAAAGTGTGACATTAAAGTCGGTGAAGGAGAAGACTGTATGCCTTCTTCCGGTCCGGTCCGTACCCCGCCCCCGGACTGCCTTTTTCCGGGCGGCCAGAAGTCGGGAACCCCGAAGGGGCGGGAGAGGGCCCACCCCGCAGATTCATTTAACAAAACGGGACAACTCTCGTATTTATGGGACAGAGGTGCCGAGATATCCAGGGAAGTGGGATCGTCACGCGGTGGAGCGCTCCACCGTTCCATCACTCCGCACTTCCGCCCCGCTGAGCTTGGATCTCGCCGCCGTGCCAAGTCGTATGCAGGAACCGGTGAGCAGGGAGGAAGAAGAGCTCGCCTCCACTAAAGGCACTTTGCCGGTCATGCGACGAGATTGTGACACGATGGATGGGAACCTGCTTCTTATGTACCTCTCTAACAATATTCGAAAGGGTGTCGTCTCATGCCATCCGTATCAGACGCCCTTCCATTTGCGGACTGCCGGACACTGGCGATCCAAAACCTTAATACACCGGTGTCGTCAATTGGAAATTTGCAACGCGATCCGGTGCGTCGGTTCCATCGAGGGACCGTAGGGTGTTATTGGGGCTGTCATATATCGAAATATTGTCTAGCCAATGGAACGAGGCCCGTGGGGTTTAGGGCAGCTCTCAATGGAACAAGAATGGAACGTAGTCCCTCGTGAGTTTCTCGTCCATCCGACGTCGACATTCTCGCCGGCGGGGACCCCTTTCGATACGTTTGGCACTTTCCTAGAAGCGGTTTGTCGCGAAGTTTGCTGTGCCTCAAAACCCTAGTCCGTTGTAAAGTATGGGATCCATCGTCGTACAGACCGCCTTGCCCTGCCTCCCTTTGAGGTTCGTTTCGTGCATAGCGCGGATCAAACCCCACAGCTGATTCGCTTCCATAGGTCCCCAGCCGGATATTCCTTTATTGCCAACTTCTGTCACGATTATTGGGTTCTCATTCTTCGAACCCGAATTGCCGGTTGAGTACACCCCCTCCCCCCTCCTGTCCCTTGTGGCAAAGTAGCCTGAACTACCTGGGATCGAGCCTATACTCGACGCACAAGTACTCGGACATGGCGATCTCGTCTGACCGACTGCAAGCCTTCTTCTGGTGTAGGCGTCCCTGGACGGTTCGATGAGACCCGAGTCCACTTACGCCCCACGACAGCGGCCCTCGGATGGTCGCCTCCGCTGCGCATGCCCCAGGCTTGACGGAGAACTTTCCAAAACCCGGGCAGTGGACGAAGCGGTGAAGTTTGACCGAGTGAATATCGGAGCGGACTCGTCAAACCCCACTCGAGGAGTGGGTGTATTATGTATGGCCCTCGCGAGCACCAGTCGGTACTCGAGTAACTGGACTAGTTCTCCCAGTTAGAAGTGAGGTCAGAGTGATGGATCGGGCCTTCTTGTCGGAGTAGAATCCTTCCCGTTCCTTTTCATCGGGGCGGCAAGAAAAGAGCAACTTGGCTCCGAATATTCATCACAACGATGGGCTCCGGCAGCCTACCGCAGACGCCACGAATGCGAAGGATTTCATGGAGGTTCTGCCATCTCTCGAATATTTCCCCGACACCGGATGTCCACCAGCGACCAGGCGGTTACAAATGGTCACGTAACTCGTGTTTTTGAGCAGGTATGTGGCCGAAGCGAGAAGCCCGACTGTGGCTTTTCGAATGCTAGATAACTTGGGGGCCCACCTAGAGGTGTGTACGATGACCTCAATATCGATGTTCATCTCGTCCGACTCCTCGGTGAGTCTTAAACTCACAAACCAAATGGCCACGCTTGGCTGCAGGGCCCGCTCAATTCCTGTGGTCATGCATCTGCACGTGCCTCTGCATTAAGCTACCACCACCGGTGTCAAGGATGGGATGCCGGTCTCGATACGTGATCCATGCCACCCGAACGGGTAAACGAAAAATACCCCTCTCGGCGTGATAGTGCGACTAAACCTCTAGCTGGTCGCTTTCGGAATCCACATTTCACAACCTGCGCCGATATATTCACACCCAGAAGCGTACATGCTGTTAGGGTTTCCCTGGAATACCGGTAGTAAATCGGTGGAGATTGGCATGCAACACATGTGTAAGAACCTGCGCCAAAGCTCATACGACGCTAGTATGGTACGGCATGACAGCATCGATAGCTTCGCCATGCAACGGCTGCTGTGACTTCTCATCGACTTGAATTTATATATGCATGGGTGTTAGTATTTCCGTGGGGGTGCTTGTGCTTGATGCCGTGGAACTGCGAAAGGTCCAGCGTCATTCTACTGACGCTCCGTGTCCGCGTCAGCGAGGCATTCGACCGGACGCACCATCCTGGTCAATTGTGCACTTGCGGGTCAGTGACTGAATGGCTTTATGGTGGTACTCCATCAATATAAATGACAGTCCAGTCAGTACATTTTCGGAGATCAACTCGAGGTGATTGGGCGGTTCGTTTACCAACTATCTTCGGACGTCTGTGTGGCTTTAAACGCCTCGCCGCCGATCATCGCCTTCCCATATCAAGGAGGCGTGGGAAAAGACTCTCCTCGACGTCGTCGAGCCGTTTGAGGGTCGATGTACAAAACGGAAATACCCGGTATTCGCCGTCTATTCGGCACACTCGTCAATTGACCACCGTACAGCATTCCGAAGGGCGGCTCCATTACGGACCCATACCAAAACTGGCGAGCGGCATCCAGGCCGAGCCCACGGAGTCGGTGTGATGTGGCTTTACCTATCCATGTGGTTCAAGTCGGGTTCTAGTTTGGGGCAATTCCACCCCGGCATCAGGCGACACGATAGTCGGTACTCCCCAGCTCCCTAAACCCCTGGATCTGGCGTGTTGGAGTGGCAACCCTTCGGATGTTCGGCTATTTCGGCGCTCGGAGCCTGGGCTTGCCTACTTTACTTCGGTCAACGAACGCTTGGAGTTCCTGATCGTCTTGACCTTCAGTGCTGTTTCTGCAACGCTGGCGGGATTCAACCTTCGAATGTCGTGTGTCTCCGTCACGGACTGTCCAACGGAGCCACAATGGACCATCGCCCCCAACATCCCGAGGCGATACTAAGCTATCCATTCGTTTTCCATGCACGGACGAATGATCCGATATTCTCCGCCGCAAGAGCAAGAACCTGATCTCCCACTGATGCATTGGCTGTTAGCTCTAGAGGACAAGCACAATGACTCGGAGGAACCGAGCGGCTAGTATCTACCAGTCGCGACAGCTTGCTCTGATCAAAGGAAATTATTGAGGCTAATGGAAAGCTTCAAATATCTTCTGTGGCGAGCGGGATGAGCTCTGCTATCAACCCTTGGCAGTATCGATGCGGGTGCCCCAGATCCTCGGTGCGGGTACAGTCGTGTCCCGTTCCGCAGACGACAGTCCTGAGCATTGAGAACCACATTATCGGTACCCAGCGTTACGGACCATCGTCCAAGGAAGGCTCGCCGTGCTACCACGAAACTGTTAGCCGGATCTAGGGGCGCAGGTTTGTTTCAACGCTCTTCATGCCCATCGATGGCAGCACGCCAAGGCTGATGAAAAGTTCGTCATCGCTCCTATGCTAAGTGGAAACAGCGTTGGGAAACCGTCCGCATACTCCACGGTGAGCGTGTACAATACTGCGAGGGGAAGTGCGGCCCGCCGTGAAATTACATGCAATTCGAGTGGGTTGTTGTTTCCCGATCGCACACTCAAATGTGTTATCGTCCCACCCGGTATGGAAGGAGCGGTGCCTTGTGCCTTCCTGAGTAAAACACGGGACGGGGAGGCCGTACGTGAAAGGCATCGCAGACGGCAAGTGGATCAGCCGCCCCTGCCCTTGGACATATGCTGGTAGCTACGTGTCATGCCTTTGAGGCTGTTCCGGGCCGTTGCTGCCTCACGCAAGACACTCCCGCCAGGTTGATGCGCGCCTGCGAGATACGTGTGCAACAAACCATATCCGGGTACGTATGTATTGTCCCGGGAAACTGCGATCGTCCTGGCCGAGATCGAGGATGCTTGCCGAATCCGGTAAGTCGTCTTGGCCTACCAGCAAGGAGATGGGCCCACTCTTCCTCAACTGCCCATCCTCAATCCCGCTGTAACTTGTAACTCGTCAACATCGTACTCCAAATCCATATCGCCTTCGATCCGTCTCACAGGCCAACACGGGCATTTTCCTGCAAGCCCCTGCCCACATCAGCACGAGGCCCGTTACGGAAGAATATTGCAGATTTTATCCATGCTTGCATTACCAGAACCAACTGCAGGAACCTCTCCACATTCGGCGGGGGAAGAAGCTCCTCGAGCTCTTTGCAGCATTACGACAGACACCGAGGCCAAACCCGTCCAAAACCTTTCCCGCTTAGCATCCTTCTACTTTTATCCCACCGGATAGCCGGATGCTTCGACTAGATTGCCAAGATCCTCGCAATAATACTCCATCCAAATTTCATTAGGCCCTGGAGTGGCACCCCTTTTTCGGCCCATAGCACATAATCATCGTGCGTCCTGCCACTTTCCCGTAACGTTTTGCGGCAAATATAAGTCGATAGAAATCATCGAGATCATGACATTCTGATGTCACGCAGGATAACTGAGTGGTACCTTCGGTTCGCCCTCCAGCCGTACTGGTCAACAAGAACCCGTCGGTTGTGTCCGTGTAAGTTCACTATGCCTTTCAATTCTTATCTACTCACATGTGCTTTCTAGTTTTAAAGGAAAGGAACCTTGTCCCTCTTGCTGGACACGTCGGTCTATCATGAGCTTGAACTCCAAGGTAATACACGACGTGGTCCATCCCACAGCGGCCTTCATCGAGCAGGCCTCGTATGCCAGCACAGCACGCAGTGGTCGGGACCACCTTGAGGACGGACAGACTGAGACGGAGTGGGGGAGTTCTTCGCTAAATCCCAAAAACCGGGTCGACAGCCTCGATGTACTCGAAGATCCGCTATGGCGCATAGACGGTTGCGCGGGCCTAGGCACCCAGTTCTACGCCGTGCCGCTATTCATTCTACCGGCGGTTCCTTCTCGGGTCGACGTGTTTATCCCAGAGCAGTCGACTCAGACAGCCGAGATGCGAAATCTACTACAGCTCGACGATGCTTTTCACACAAAAGACCGGGCTAGGGTGTCTAACCTCGCGATTACAAGACTCATCATTCGCAAGCTGCAGAGCTGGACAGCTGCGATGCCCGACCCTCGTGCTTGGTATCATTCCCTGCCATTTGGGTCTCGAATCGTCTTTCAGAACCTCTCTCTGCATCTAGATGAGATACGCATCGGGGTCGCGCGTCTTTACAACCTGGAACGACAACTCAAATCCCCAGCATTCATGAAAGAGCTATGGGGCAGCAACATCGTCTTTCCTCCAGAGGTCCCGCTTTCAAGCCTTCAGATTGTCGAGCAGGTACATGACAGCGTCTGCGTTGTCCGGTTGGAGAACAGGGACTGGATTTTCAAAGCATTGACAAGTTACCCCAAGTACCTGTACCTCGAACTCCGGCACTTACTCACTATCAAGCCGCACCAAAACATCGTCTCGCGCCCGGGGTGGATAGTAACTAAGAGAGTTGCCTTTGGCGGCAAAAACGCCGTCGTTGGGTTCCTGCTGGAATACCACAGGCACGGAACCATACGCGATATATTACCCTTCCGGCGGGCCCACGACTCCCTCAGACTCGAGGACCAACTTCGCTGGTCACACCAGATTACTTCGGCCCTTTTGCATCTTCACGAGGAATGTCACTTCTTTTACCCCGACCTTCGCCTCGACAATATTGTGCTCTCTCAGGCCGAGGATGCGGTCATGGTCGACTTTGAACAAAGGGGTGTCTGGTGTGAATTCTCTGCCCCCGAGGTCAACTTCATCGAGTACATGCTCCTCATAACATTATCTGAGGAGCTTTCAAACTCTGTGAGACGACGATTCAAGAAGAGAATGGATGGACTGCTTCGCGGCGTCGGCGACATCGCGGACTTTACTGCAACCCAGGAGCATGTCAAGCCGCTGCCAAGCTACAATATACCTTGGCTCTGCCTAGGCTGGAATGAGAAGGAGGCTGCCGAGGTATACATGCTCGGCCGGGTTATATGGACCATCTTTGAGGGCGTCAGCGCGCCGCACCGGTCGGATGTCTGGCAGTCGTACAAGTGGGAGCCCGACCTTGAGTTCCCGGCCTTCCGCCGCACCCCTCACAGGATAAGGGACCTCATTAATAGATGCACCCGCGGACGGCGCCCTACGCTCAGCGAAAAGGTTGTCAGGGTGGGAAGCAAGCTTGCGTTGGTGCCGGGCCCGGAGGGTCTTGGTGGTGAGAGTGACCTAGCGTCTGCCAATGACTCCGAGGAGATGGCGATTCATCTGGCTGCGAAGAAGTGGTGGATGGACGAAGTGGAACATGCAGAGGCGTTCTTAGATGAGCGGGAGGAACTGCTCGCCAAGGGCCAGTGGACCGGGAACCCCTTTGACAGACCAAGCTTGCGGACCGTGTTAGATGAGCTGGACGAGTTCCGCAAGGAGATGGAGATCCCGAAATTTAAACGCTGATGGAAACACAGACGGGGGGAAGTGATGTGGTTTGCATTCTATTCTTGCGTTTGGCAATCTACTATCGAGTGTCCAGACACTCTTCGGCCCACAAGCTAGCCGTTTTGGCAAATGAAGGGGGGGGAGGCGGCACAAACATAAAAGAGAGAGAACATGAGAGGATGGCGGCCGTTTGAATAACATTTGTGTGTGTGTGTGCGTGCTTTGTGCATTCTGGGGAATGCCCACAGTCTAAACATGAGAAGGGTGCTCCGGGCAAGTCCAGCTGCAAGAGTTGGTAAAGTAAGTGGCAAGGACATTTTGTTCCAGCCAATATCAATGGACCCACCGTCCAAGGAACGCGAAGATGAAACGCTCACTTCACCCGCTTGGAGCTTCTGTCCTGCCCTCCCTGCCCATGCCTCTTCGACCCAGCGCCCGTGGGTGAGCTCCTCGCCTGCGGGAACTCCCTCATCCTTCGCACTAGCTCCTCGAACCTAGCGACGTACGTGGGCGGCGCACCGTGCACCGCGATCCTGCCCAGTATAACCTCCAGATTGTGCAGAAACGGCGACGCGGCGTCAAGGAGTTCGAAGAGGAAGGGGAGGACAAAGTTGTCGTCGCGGTGCGCGATCAGGCGGGCGTAGAGGTTACGGTCGCGGGGCGTTGGGCCAGGGTGGGCGTCGTGGTTACTGTCCGAGACGGCGGAGAGGATGCGGATGAGGGTCCGGGCTGCGGAGGTGCGGCGCGCGGGGGGGAGGGAGGGGGTGATGTGGGAGCGGATAACGGAGGTTATGCCGAGGATGTGGTGCGCGGCCCAGGGGACGGTGCAGGGGGGTTCTGGGGTGTGGAGGTGGCGGGAGGACATGCTCGACGCTGTTATCGCGGTGGTAGGGGTCCCGGCCTGGGACGGCTGGGCGAGACTGGCGGAGTACCGGTCCAACTTGCGCAGGACGCTCGTGACGCGGTGGGAGAGCTTGCGGAAGGGGTCATTGACGGGGTCTGAGGCCCTGCCGCGCGACGCCTTGGTGCAGGAGCGGAAGTACCGGAAGAATTCCCTGTTCTCGAGGAGCATGCGGAACACGGTGGACTCGAGGTCGCCGCGCTTGAAGGCCCTCTTGCCGCGGTGGTCCCTTCCCGTGAGGTCGGTGCGGTACTTCTCGGGTGCCACCTCAGCGACAGACGCGAGGAGCTCCCGCGCCTCCAGGGCGCGGTAGTCCTCGTCTTCATCGCCGTCAGGGTCACCGTCCGCGACGTCGCAGTGGAGGCTGGCCGCCAGTAGGTCGAGGTGGAACTTGGAGATGTCGTGGAACGGGTGGCCGATCTCCTCTGGGTACCCGTGAGGTGTAAGTTTCAGGGGCGCATCGGAGCTCCGATCGTAGAGCGTCTCCTTGGCCAGCCGGTCCATGAGCCAGAGAACATGCCTGCACGGCGGCGAGGAGACCCCGCACGAGCACTGCGGGAAGGGCAAGCTGCTGTTGGGGGAGCCGATGCGGATGGACTGGTAGACCAGCTCAGTCATCTGGAAGGCATAGACGTTGCCTCTTTGGCGGCAGACCTGGAGCGTCATGATGGGCGGTTCCCGGAAGGTGTCCCGCACAGCGGACCGGACCTCGGGCTCGAGGCCGTCGATTTTGTAAGTGAGCTTGGAGGGGGACCGCACGAAGGCGGGGTCCTCGTCCTCGTCTTCATCCTCTAGGGCCGAGCCCTCTGAGCCTGTCTCCTCCTCCTCAGCGCTCGACACACCTCCCCTCGGCTGAGCGCGGGAGGGCCTGCCGCGTTGGCGAGCGGGTGGTGACATGCTGCTTCTAAGAGAGAGCCTGCTGAGTTCAGAAACGGGAGTGGTCGTCATGGAAGCGAATAGGAAAGCAGGGACGAGGCAAAGTAAACAAAAGAAATGAAGAATCAGAGCGTGGGTTGAAGATGTCAACCCTAGAAAGGAAGGCAAGGGAACGGACGGTTGCGCACTTATATACAAGTGGCACGTTTTGTCGAACGAACAGAGGAGGGGTCTGATGAGGCCGCCGTCACGAAGGCCATGGCGTGCAAGGGATGGTGGAAGAGGGGTGGGAAGTTAGTCTGTTGGTCTTGGGACTGCTATTCTGGATATATCAGGCCCGGACTACGGGCCCTGGACAAACACATGCGCACATACCAAGGCGGGAACTCATCGCCCACCCCGGACAACGGACGGCAACCCCAGGCCGTGAGGTGCCAGCGTAGTGTGGAGTGGAGACCGAGTTGCCGTTACCATCCTGGCCGCTGGACGTGCAGCATGAGGGGGCGTGTCAACGACCCTTTTGAGGCTGTGAGGCTGAAGCCGACGGATACCCAGCAGCCCCCCTCGCGATGAGCATGTAGTGCCGGCCTTGATGTCATGGATACCACTCTGTGTGGGCTTGCAATCTCCGCCATCCTCCGCAGACGTGGGGCGTGGCTTGATCACGGAGAGGAGAGATACACCCAACATGATGTAGGATGGTTAACTCCGAGAAGACATGGCGCCGAGGAAGCTCGGAAGCATCGCAAAGGTTCCGGAATGGATACGTCAGTTTTGTTGGGCGCGGCCAGCGCAACCGCGTGGAGCCAGAACCCAGTGTAGGATTAGAAAAGGCGGACTTTGTCCAGACCGGAGCCAGCCACATCGGGGCTGCGCGATGATGGGCGCCTGGGAGAGCGCAGAGGCACTTTCCTGCTCTGCTGAAGCGGTGGATGTGGTGTCGGTGCCTTGGTGCATCTCGAAGCCAGGAATTCCGGCCGCGGCGGTTGCGGCAAAGTCGAAGTGGGCCAAAGGCTACGGTGACTTGGTTAGGGTGCGCAGACACGCAGCGACAGCAAGTACTCGCTACGTCTCTAGCCACACAGCCACGGGGCTCGTCCTCGAAGCGGTTCTCTAGAAGCCGCCCCATTGGCTTCCGCCACCGGCGTGGGGCACCTGGCCGCCGAACGGGCCTGGACAGTGAGGCTTGACCCTCCCTATATAATAGCTGCTCAAGGGAGAGCCACAGGCCCATTCTGCGGCCTCGCGACCGGGTTTCCCACCTCGACACCTCGTTCTTTCGCCGGACCCCTCTCAACCGCACCCATTCCGACGGCTCGAGAGCGATATCCCCGCCGTAAGGCGGGTTTCTTCCCTGCCGATGAGCCCGTGCGCCTGATGTCGTCTCCCCGCCCCGCAGTCGGTGATGGGGCCGGCCGCTCCTTTCACAGCCCTCCCGGGCCGCATCGTGGGCCTCATTGTGCGCGCTCACAGTCCATTTCGGCTCGAGGGTGACGAATGCGGGAATTGGCGGGCAGAATCCGCCGCCCCCTTTTTGCAAAACTTTTTTTTCCCCCTTCTAGCCTGAGCTGTCAGTTATCCCTTTTGCCTGGATCCGACGAGGCAACGGCTGCCGCTGTGCTGCTGCCTTGCGCAGGAGGGGCCAGAAGATAGAGGGAGTGCGGACCAAGCTATCACGAACTCTCATCGCACTCCATTCTTGGCCCGCTCGAGTAACGACTTCACTGCCGCCTGGGCTACCGAGACCGTTGGACCTTCACGGCCCTACGACTTATTCTTCTGTTGCCGCCTTGCTCCAACCGACGGCCTCGATGAGCGGCCGTCCTACGGAATGCTCCTTGTTGGCCTCGATCCAACGGCCGGTGAATCATACTTGTCTTGTCGGTCCTTTTCCCTGTCCTTGCTTGACTTGCGGGGAGGTGTTGGGCTGGAGAGGGCAAGGGTCCAAGCTCCAACCAATGGACAAGGGAATGAGGCAGGCCGAAGTGGCAGCAAACATTGTTTATCATTCCTGTCGCCGTGATGGCTCGTGCCCTCGTCCATACTCACCCCCCTTGGATCTGAGCTGAAATGCGTATAAAATGATCAACATGCCTCTCCATGTTTTGATTTAGAAGCAATTCCTGCGTTTCTAGCCAGTGGTAGGGGTAAGCTGGCAACGACGGCGGGAGATGCTTTCCGTGAACTCTCCCCCGATCCCACATTGCAAGAGGCAGTCAGCATCATCGGTGTCGATGCCGGCATACAATCCTTGTCTTGGTAAAGCTACCTGTCATCTGGCCTTTAATCGTACGATACAACTTCGGCACAGCTCTAAACATGTGTAGGGGCGACACGTCCAAGCCCGGAAGCTTCCGGGCGCAAGCCGGCATGGCCGAACAAAGAGCGCATCAGCCAGGAGTCGGTCCATCCCCGAGATGTGTAAGCCAGGGCGAAAGGCGAAGTGTATAAACCCCGGCGTGCCTCACGCCCACCTGGATAAAGGGCGCTGCGCTGGGGGCGCGGCGGTTCATTACACGTTACTCTACCTTGCATAGTGGCGATGTACTCTCAGCGGTCTGCAGCCGGTGCAGCTAGCCTTGGAAAAGCGCTGGAGATATGTGACCAGTCGGATGAGCGAAGAGAAGGGAGGGGGGGAGAGTGCGAGGGGAAGGTGCTGCGTGTGTAAGTGCGTGTGTACCAAACCCGACAGTCTGGGTCTGCAGACACAGCCCCGCGCGCTGAGGGGGGGATGATAGGCAAGTGACCATTCTAGCGTCATTTTCAACGCAGGATGTCTCGAGACGGGCGGCCTTCTGGCCCTGAGTCACTCCAAAAGCGCGGTAGGCTGGATGGCTCGCGGGCCTGGAAAAGGGCGGTTCTCGGAGTGTAAAGAGGCTTATACTTTCGAGAGGCAGCCATGCCCCTCTCCGCCAAGTAAAGGAAAGTTCTGGCACATTGGGCATCGCTATCCAAAATGAAGTCCCCCACCCACAGAGAGTCCTGTGAAGCAAAAAGAAAGATCGAGAGGCGAAAAAAATGGACACACCCGGAATCGAACCGGGGACCGCTCCTATGCTAAAGGAGAATTATACCACTAAACCATGCGCCCTGTAATTGTTGGAAATCCGCTACCCATTAGCGGTGATATTGGTTTGCTGAGTTTTTCTTGCGGCGACGTCGTTTTGTGGGTTGGAAGAAGCGGGTCGGTTGCCCCTGGCAACGGATATTGTACAGCAGCTTACCGCTTCAACGCTTCGGATCACGGCTTGGCGACGATGAGGATCGGGAACTGAACGGGCCATCCAGAGCGGGATCCCTGCTTTCTGAGACTCTATGTAGAACTTGCTTCCATGCAAGTCTCATCACCGTCCAATTTTGCTTTGACCTGAGCTGCCGGAAGCCCCCGCCAGTATTTGTGGATAGCCTGGCGATCCTCGCTCAAGTCTTTGTTTTCGGCGCTTGGCTACACTTGTTCCTTTTGTTCAATCCGCTTTACGGCCATCATCACGCCTCTCCCAGGTCTCACAGTAAGTCGTACACTCGCAAGGCACACCCAAGTCTTTTTTCCAGAAGTAACGATGAGCGGCTGACCAGCTTGCGCTCAGTCATTCTCGGCCATGGCTGGACTAACAGGAGTCCTGTCACGGCCCTTCCGGCGACAGGACCGCCAACACCCCTCAAGCCTCCCAACATACGAAAGAGTGGGCAGCCCTACCAAAGAGCGATCCTCCGATGAGTACGATTACGACTACGATCACGACTACGACTACTCCGACGACGACCCCGACTCCTTCTCATCCGATTACTCTCCTCCTTCAAGCAGCCATGCCTCGCGGCAGTCCTCAATCTCCGGGACCAGCGCCACACTGATGCTCCCCAGGGGGCGGCCGACGGTGCGGCAGCGGGTGCGGAGGATATACCCCTACCGGCTCCCGGGCCGCGCGGCGCGGTATCTCGCGCTCACGATTATCCTGTCGCTTGGTGTAATGGCGTTTACCCTGGTGCGGGCAAGCCAGGTCGAGAACATGCGGATAGCAAAGGGCGGCTTCAGGAAGCCCCCTCCTGCTACGCCCCCTACGTGGGAGCGTTTCCCGCTGTTATCTCGCTACTATGGCGGCCTGCGTACGCTGGTTTCGGCGGCCGAGAACGAGCCGGAATACCCTCGCTCCCAAGACGTTGCCTCCGCTCCGGCCGACAATCAGCAGCACCGCCGGGAGCTACCCCCAAGCAAGGCCTTTGCAGCCGAGCACCCAGGCTCTGTCTTCGTCACGTCGCCTGAGGAAATCAGCACTTGCTTCCTCGACGCCGAGAATACGATGGCTGTCCCCGCGATACGATACTACGACGGCCGGCCGAGCGGCTTTCCCGAGCATGTGCTGGGCTCGTACGAGGATCTCTCGCTCCCAGACAATATCTGCTTTGACCGCTTCGGAAGATATGGCCCGTACGGCCTTGGCTACTCTGCTCGACAGGGAGGTGTAGGGAGGGGCGACGTTGGCGATACTGAAGGGGCGAGCGCCGTGTGGGACGAGACGCCTCGGGTTGATTATCGAAAGGTCGACTGGGCTGATGCGCAGCAAAGGTGCTACCAGGCGAATGCCGGGAGGTTCAATCCCCTGCCAGCTCGCCCGTCCGAGCCTCGCGGCTTCCACATCGGCGAGGATCCTCAATCCGTCCTCGACAAGGGGACAGATGCCCCTGGAGTAGAGAAGGCTCCCAATGCCACAATGTCTCGGACTGCACTCGTCCTCCGCTGCTGGGACGACATGGAGTGGCACGCCGACGAAGTCATGTTCGTTCGCTCCCTCATCTCCGAGCTCTCCCTCGCGTCCGGCGGCCGCTACGACGTCCACCTCCTCGTCCAAGTCAAGGACGAGGCCACAAACCCAATCTGGGCAGACTCGGATTCCTACGAGAGGGTCGTCCGCGAGCGCATCCCTCGCGAGTTCCGCGGCCTCGTGACGCTCTGGACGCAAACGCAGATGCTCGCCCTTTACCAGGGCATTCACGACCTTTACACCAAGGGCCCCGACCGTCCGGTCCACGGCGCGTACCGCGGGCTGCAGATGGCGATGCAGCACTTTGCGCACGTCCACCCGGAGTATGAGCACTTCTGGCACTGGGAGATGGACGCGCGGTATACGGGGCATTACTACGACTTGTTTACAAAGGTCGAGGGGTGGGCGCGGGAGCAGCCGCGCAAGGGGCTCTGGGAGCGCAGCGAGAGGTTCTACGTGCCGCCTATACACGGGTCCTGGGAGGACTTTAGCCAGATGACCAAGTTCCAGTCAGAGGGCGCCGCCGGGGACACGGCTGGGGCACGGCCGGGCTTCCCTGGGCTAAGGACCCCGGATCTTGCCGCTCTGCATGCGCCGAAGAAGCCCATCTGGGGACCGGAGCGCCCCGCTGATGACAAGGACTGGTTCGAGACCGATAAGGATCCGGTGCCGGAAACTCCATTCGAGCAGGACCGCCACGCCTGGGGCGTCGGCGAGGAAGCGGACCTCATCACCTTCATGCCGCTCTTCGACCCGGAGGGCACGACCTGGGGCCTCTCCGGGGACATCACAGGCTACAACACCACAGCAGGACTCCCCCCTCGCCGCGCCCACATCAACACGGCCTCCCGCATGTCGCGGCGCCTCCTCGAGACGATGCACCGCGAGACCGTCTTCAAGAAGCACTTTGCCTTTCCCGAGATGTGGCCCGCCACCGTTGCCCTCCAGCACGGGTACAAGGCGGCGTACGCGCCGCACCCGGAGTTTGTGGACAGGGCGTGGCCGGCGGCGCACTTTGCGCGCGTGCTGAACGGGGGCCGGGCGGGGGCCAGCGGCGGGGCGAGAGGGAGCGTGTTTGGGCAGGGGGAGCATAACCTCCATGGCCTGAGCTGGTTCTACAGGTCGGACTTTGCGCCGGAGCTGTACAAGGCTTGGATGGGGCTAGAGTCGAAGTATACGAGTGGCGAGGAGTTTGAAGTGAAGGTCGACGAGTCGAAGGGTGGGGAGGGCGCCGAGGGGATGAGGGGAGGCGAGGGGCGCATGTGTTTGCCTCCGATGCTGCTTCATCCTATCAAGGATCTGGGGCTGGTGGTCGAGGCGCCGCCTGAGGAAGTGATGGGGGATGACGAGGACCCGGAGTTTGACGCTGGGTCTTGACATGAAAAGCAGAGATGGGGACGAGTACACGTACAGCATAGGTCAGGTTCGGCGTTTGGGTGCATCTTGCTCTTTGCTTGAGACAGGTCACGGCATAATATAGAGACAGACTGGCTGTGTCATGCTCGCTTGATATCCGTGTTGCTGGTGGTCATAAGTTGGATGCCGTCATGTGTGAACGCTCTCAGTATGATGTGCCAGGTCCCTGTCCTCTGTACCTCCCAAGAACCTGTGTGACCAAACTTTTATATTCATACATCACATATCCCGAAAGACCAATCCGAACCAACCCCCCTTGGTCCGTCACGTCATAATGCCCTATCGTGCCAGTCCAACACCGATGCCACCATTCGCTTGCTTGCTATCTCATACGGTTCTCTTGACCTAGATGCGACAAACGAGGAGCGGTCAGCAGCCTCCTATACTCTATCTACACGCGCCGACGCTCGAAAGCAAGAATATGAACAAGAAAGAGACCGCTGAAGCCTCAGCTCTACTTGCGTACCTCGAAGAACCGGCGTAGCCACCAGACCTGGAAGAGGGACTCTCCGATGACGACGCCAATGACAAACGTGTTCCACCACTTGACTCTGCTGTTGGTGCTCTCGGCCGTGTTGCGGTGGGTTCGTTCGCGGAGGATAATGTACATCTGCTCGTCCTTGACTTGCTTGAGGAGGTTGGAGAGGCGGCGGACTATGGGAAGTTAGCGAGCTCCAGACAATATGACGAGGGTCCCCAGATTCATAGACGTCTGGCCTTACCTTCTTTCTCAATGGGATCCTGCTCGACATCGCCCTCGTTCACGTATACGATACCGTGCACGTTGAACGACACCTCCTTCGAGTTGGCGCCCCAGTTCTCGTTGCCGAAGCAGTAGACGTACTTCCCATCGGTCTTCGCGTTGAACGAGTAGTCGCCGTTGGAGACGGACTTCTCGTACGTCTCGTACTGGCCGCCAGGGTTCGTGATCTGTGGCGCCCGACAGTCAGTTCACGTGTTACAGGGGGTGGACCAGCGGTGCCGTGCTCGTACCCAGAAGTCGATGTCGAGGTTCCCGGCGCTCCCAAACTCCCGGTCGCCGACCTGGAAGGTCACGGCCATCTTGTCGCCCTTGCGCAGCGTCTCGTGGAAGCATTCGCGGCCGTGGGCGGGCAGGGCGATGTTGTGGGCGCTGGCAGCTTGGAAGAGAGCTGCGCCGGCAAACAGCAGCTTCGCGGCGGCGGAAAAGAGCATCGTGGCGGAATGCGTGGGGTCTCTGGGGTGTCGTGTATGGAGGGTGTCGATCGCCACGATGCGAGTGATGTGACGGCGGAGCTCAATCGGTGCGTCGGTCAGTTGGTGTCGTCGTGCCGAGGGAGGATGGCCCACATGTGTCGTGAAGCTGGGCGGGCGAGTAGTTGACACATTGGCTGCTGGCGTCGAAGTAGCAAAGTACCCACGTATACCACCAAGGAAGCCCCAAGCACGCCAGGGATGAACGGGGCCTAGGCCGAGGTTTTAGCGGCCAGACTAGGGGCTGCGTGGAGGAGGCTTGCTGCCTTCTGATTGAATCAACGGCGAGCCGCATGTAGATCGAGGACTGCGCAATCGGTGGGTACTTGTCCCCTCACGACGAACCCAATGCGCGTCAAGGTACCAAGAGCATGGGCCACCGGGGCGGGTACCTCCATAGAACTGGACACTTTGGCAAAGAACAAGCTCAGCACAGCCCTTGCGTCGAGAGTCCCCTTTATTACCTAACCATCCTTGTTTTCCTACCACTGGCCGTCCAACCACCCCCTCTGCTCGCCCATACACCGACAAAGATATCCAGACAATCCGTTCCATTCCCACCGCCCACGCCACCCTCCGGCAACACCATCAACTCTTTCAGCCTCGACGAGTCCTGAAATTCACACCGCCTCGTGAGTAAGTGCTTGTATCTGTTTCTGTTACCTGCGTGCTGTCTACGCATCGATTCCGCTCCCGTCGCCACTCGTCGCCTGTCGCCTGAGCAGGCACCAGAGTCTGGGCTCGAAATTCTTCTGCCTGCTGGTATCGCGCCCGTTTTCGCATGCTACCCCGGTCCCATCGGCAAGCCAGTCGCCGATGTCGAAGGACAGCTAGCCACGTCGCGATTCGAGGTCTCCAGCGCTAGGCAGTGACAAAGGGATTATTGGTGGCCATCGTTGAATCGCCATCCAGATATCTGTCCTCTGCTCACCCCCTGACGACCTCGAGGCATATGAATCGATCCCCGAGCCCATATTCTACCCCAGACACGTCTTCCCCCCGCCAAACCTGGCTCTTCCTGCTTTCTCTCTTTCAAGGGGGGGTTTCTCTTACCTTTTCCGAGCAACGCCACTGACGCTAGCTCCTCTGTGCAGACCTCGGTGCCTTGCTTTTACCGCTCAATACCCAGCCTATATCCTAATACCGCCGGTTAGCCGCGCCCCCCCCCCCACCGCCAAGATGGGTATGTCGATTTCGAAAATGTTGGAGAGGCTCTGGGGGAAGAAGGAGATGAGAATTTTGATGGTCGGTCTCGACGCCGCCGGAAAGACGACCATTCTATACAAGCTCAAGCTCGGTGAAATCGTCACCACCATTCCCACCATCGGTAGGTCTCGTTCCTCGGCAGAGCGCGGTGATCGCAAATCGGCCCGCGCGCCAATACGCGCCGCAAAGCACCTCGTGACTCGGCTAACTCGTCGCGTGCAGGTTTCAACGTCGAGACCGTAGAGTACCGGAACATCTCATTCACCGTGTGGGATGTTGGTGGTCAGGACAAGATTCGTCCCCTATGGCGACACTACTTCCAGAACACGCAGGGTATCATCTTCGTTGTCGACAGCAACGATCGCGACCGTATCACCGAGGCCCGGGAAGAACTCCAGCGCATGTTGAACGAGGACGAGTTGCGGGATGCCATCCTACTGGTATTCGCCAACAAGCAGGATCTTCCCGTATGTCATGGCTCCCCCTTGTGTGCTCTCGACCCGCTGGTCTCAGGGGGTTCGCACCGAGAATTACCTGCTAACAACCGCCATAGAACGCCATGTCTGCTGCCGAGATTACGGACAAGCTTGGTCTGCACAGTCTGAGACAACGTGCCTGGGTATGTCCCCGAGAATCCCCGCCGCGCCCACGGCGCAAATCCAACCCCGACGCGATTGCTAACCTGCGCAGTTCATCCAATCCACCTGCGCCACTTCGGGTGACGGTCTTTACGAGGGTCTCGAGTGGCTCGCCACCACTCTCCGGAATTCGAAGCGCGACCAGTAAGGGAGACAACGAGGACCCGCGCGACGAAGAACTTTTTGACGCGGCCCGATTCCGGTCAGGCCGCGGTTGTAATTTGCGAAAACGGACAAAAAAGAACAGTCGATTAGTTCATAAACATCGCATTCTCGTCCTTTTTACAACCTCACGTTCCTCATGTGCCTTTGTCACTCGGGGGGGGGGGGGCGGCGGCCGGCGGGGCGGGGGGGGGGGGGGGGGGGGGGGCGGCGG
>JAMFQS010000101.1:89052-102924 GCA_025503055.1 Sordariomycetes sp. B11D1
ATCTCATTTTCTTTATTTTTACAAACTCACTTTCCTCCTTTTCCTTTGTCCCCCCCCCCCCCCCCCCCCCCCCCTCATTTCATCTGCCCCTCTCACGAGAAATATGCCGGCGGCTCTTCTTGGCGTTGTAAAAGGGATGTCTTTGCGTCCGCTGGTGACGCCCTCTGCCTTTTTGATGGGGTGTCCGGAAACCGCTTTCTTGGGGGAGGTGTTTTTGGTTTTTTTTTTATAAGTCTGCTTTTCTTTGACGAAATTTCCCTTTAGTTTCAGTCGATGGCTTTTTCTCGGACGGAAAGAGGGAATAGTTTGCTGAATGGGTTTGACGGGCTATAACTGCTTAATCTGACCATTGTTTTCTCCAAGTGTCGGCGGGGGTTCCGCCGGTGGTATCGCTCTTGTTCCGTGTGCGCCTCTTTGATAGATCTTGGTAGGCGAAAATGGTGCCTTGGTAGCCGCTTGCTTCCAGCTGAGATGAGTCGAGCTTCTTATCAGGGTCTCCCTTTGGCATCTCGCAAGCTCGTTCCATGCATTGTGGTGCCGGTGTGCGAGTTGCAACTAGAGTCCTCGAGTATAAGCCCAGATATCGGTCACCGCCAGAGGATGAGAACACGCCTTGTGCTGTAGCTTCTCTCGCCGGAACAAAATCCAAGCTCCAGAGGCCCATGTCTGTTTCTCTCGGAACTTTGGAATGAGTTACACATGTTGGTCGAGAGTCGAGTCTAGCATTGCGATCGTTGGGCGAGTTTCCAGCGCGAGGGGCGGTGCGTATCAAGGATCAGGACAAGCAGGTAGTAGTAGCATGGAATACGGACGCGCGGGCATCCAAAAGTGACAGCATCATTAGCATTAATCTTATCCATATACCCACACTATAGAAGCATTCCCCTATATACACTCCGCCCGACTCTCATCGTACGTAACCTCCCTCCGCTTCCGGATATCACACGTCCTCGGCACATCAACCGCACAGCCCCAGATCCTCGTCGCCTCGCTAATCATGTCGTAGCGCTGACGCTGAAGCGTCGAGGTCTCGTGCGCGTTGCTCGTCGCTGCTGGCGGCCTGTAGCGCCTCGTTTCTCGACATCTTCCTTTGCGCTTCTAGCTTCGCGCCTAGCTTGCCGGTGGGCTTGGATGCTTGCGCGCGGGCCTGCGAGCGGGTTAGCGACGATTTAGAGGGGCCATATACTGGTAGATGACGTGCGGGAAGTCGCAAAGACAGAACGGGTATATGGGATACGGGTGTGCTGTCTTTTTTATAGAAGAGAGAGGGAGGGGGGTTGGGGTTGTAGAACCAGAAAGGTAAGGGAGACCAGGGGAGACATACCTCCGCCGCGGCCGCAGCCTTCCTCCGCGCATCATCCGCCGCACCGCCCGCCTCACCCGCCTGGCCCGCCGGCGCACCGCTCAACGTCCGCGGCGGCCCGCCAACCTTGGGCGCCCCGGTCTTCACCGTCTTGGGCACGGATGAGGTCCCCGCCGGCGCAGGCGCGGAGCCGACGGGGCGGCCCTGGCCGGCGAAGTTGTCGGACGACGCCTTGCTGCAGAGGCTTCCCATTGGTGCGTTCTTCCCCCGCTTCTGGTGGTGGTTCACGGGTCTGGGGGAGCTGGGGCGAAGGAGAGCGAGGGGCGCTCGTTGGGTCGCGAGGTGGTGGGTGGTGCGGCTCGCCGAGGGGGCGCGTTAGTGGTGCGGAGCGGCTGGGGGTGTTTCGCGTGGAGGTGCGGAGAGCCGCGGTGGGGGCTGTGGTGGGGGGTGTTGGCGGCGCTGCCAGGGGACCGGGCTTGGCGGCGCGTGGATTGGCTTGCCGGATATGTAGCGCGTGGTGCGGCTTCAAGGGAGGAGAAGTGTTGGGTCTTTCGTGGGAGTTGTTGACGACTTGTCTTCCGCTGCGAATGTGTCTGGCCAAGAGTGTCGCATGTTGGAGCTTACAAGCTGGACCCCAGTCTGGCAGGTGGCCCGGGCGGTGAGACGTGTGGGGGACACAGGAGCCCCTGCGGACAATATTATAGCGCAGGTGATCATCTGGTCGCGGAGTCGTTCCCACTGCTTGAGCCGGCAACGTTGTACACACGCAGAGACCAACCGGCTTGGAGAAAGGGAAGAAAGAGACACCCGGCCTCTGTGGACTCACTTCTGCCTCAATGGTGGTTTTTTGGGGAAGGTTTTCCACATATAAAGCAAAGTTCACTTGTCATTCCTCCAGTCTTGATACGCTGTCCCGATGATACCAACACTTCCGCCCCACGCCAGCCCAGCCCAGCGTATGCTGGCTTTCAGAAAGTCGCTCTCCGCTATCAAGGACCCGGGATTTCAGTTGCTCTCGAGGCTAGCAGATGGCGGGTCTATCTGGATTATCGCTGCCGGGGACGCCCCGAGTGATGTGGACACGGGGCAACGGCGGCGCGTATCCATAGGGATAATACTGTTACCATGAGACCACCCCAACAGCGGGCCTTGCAGGAAAGAGGGGATGCCAAGGTAAACCCTAGGGGTCCTCCACCGAATGGTCTCTTTCTCGATCCGTCACTTACTCCGTGGTGGGAGGTTCCATGGCACATCCAACCATGTATGGGCCGACACAGGCCGGACACGTGGGGGTCGCATACCCGCGCTCCAATATCAGCCAACGGGATAAACTCCTGCACGAAAGACTGCTCTAGACAGACGACGAGGGGCTAAGCGAAAATGTGAAGACGACGTACTCAGCCTGAACCTGCAGATCCGGCTCGAGTCCCTGCAAGGAGAATGGGGCCCGGGTGCGGCCTCGGCCAAAAAAAGAAGAGAACAAAAAAAAAAAACTCTCGTGCCCACAGCTCAAATTTCCTGCAGCGTCCGGTTCCGCTTCGGAATCCCATCATCTGACTGGACGGTCGAGAGACCCCGATTCCACATCCACGATGAGGCTCGGAGAGAGTGAGTTATTACCTCACAGACCGGCCCGGCACATGTCTTGTGACAGGTGGCAGCAGCCGGTGGACTTGCAGGCCATTCCTCCGGCGTCCCGCCCGCCGCAAATCCAGGGCCCATGATTGGCCAGGGTCGTCGGCAGGGCGCCCACCCCGCCTCTCTCTCCACTGCAGAAAAAGGTTCCTGGCGTGCGTCACAAAACACTAAGCCCGACCTTGATGGCCATCAAGGTCCTTCGCACCCGCGCCCACACCACACAATAGCGTGCTCACCACCGAGGGGCCAGCGCCGACATGGGGGCGACGAGTGCGAGCTACGAAAACCTGGTCGACATAACGGCCCTGGACTAGTCGTCGACGGTTACATCTTCCTCACGGTTCCAATTTCGCACCGCCCGCCTACTCTGAACTTCGCCCTTCTCCTGCTCTCTCCATCCGACCGACCACTCTCTTGTCTCTGCCGATCTTCGAGCCGTCTCTCGTATACATCCCGCTGGAATCCTCGCGTTACCCAAGGTACATGAAACCAGCTGTCGATAGACACCTCGCCCCGTCACCCAATCCCCGCCCCGACCACGCGGCGCAGATCCCCGGGAACACCAGTCAACTGCTCCGGACTTGGCGGATACTCAATCCTCCGTCGCAATATGAACAATGCAGAATATCACGCCTACGATCCAGACTCTGCAGCATCTCATGGCCCTTCAGAAATTCCCGGATATGACCAGGTCCCGTCGCAAACAAGACCGTCATCGCCCTTCGACTTCCAAGCGCAACTATCAGACCCTTCGTATGCCGACCAGGCGCCCGATCCGACCTTCCCCTCACCCTTTGCGTCTTACGCGCCCTCAAACTTCCTCCAGACATTAAATTCTCAGCAGCCCATGACATCCTGGTCGCAACAGGACACCAGCGTGCCCGTCTCACTTCCCGAATCCGCCGCCATGGATCCCTCTGACCTTACGCTCTTCATGGGGGAAGGCGACTCCGTCTTCCCCCGATATGTTCCCATGGACAGCGATGCCATGTACCTCGAACGGTGCAGTTCGCCATGTGCCGAGTCCTGCAAAAGCCAGTGCGGCGAGGACGGCGACGCTGACATCTGTCGAGACCCCGACTGCGAGGATGTCTCCGACTTTTGCACCGATACGGACTGCTTGGAGCAGGTGGCGTGCAACTCCAACGCCTGTCCCGTAACCGGACTCTCGTCTGGCGATGAGGAAGCCGCCGCCGCCGCCCTGGCTTCCATACACGGAAGGTCCAGTGTCGCGTCCGCGAGTCCCGGGGTGGACGGCGAGCTCTCGACGCAAGCTCAAAGCTCATTGCGTCTCGCGACCTCGGCGTCACCCCAGAGCTCACTCATGGCGTCGCCAGCTCTGTCCGCGCATTACACCAACACCTTCCCAAGTTACTACCCCCATCAGTCCATGGCGATGGGTTTCTATCAGACCACGCCCGCGGACTTTGGCATCAACCTTGACCTCGTCGACGATCTCATCACGCACCATAACCCCCAGTATCCGTCACACTCGACCCCCCACTTCCGCCCCTGCCCGTTGGACAACGCTCCGCTTCTCACTCGGCGATGCATGTTGCCGCGCGGCGCATACCACGAACCAAACCCCCAGTCTATGGGCCGGATGGTGGAGACGAACAACTACGACATGCTGCCCGACGCCTGCGGGGTGTACCTGTCGGGACCGGACGAGGTGCTGCCACACATCGCGAGTAACCATCCGCAGGCCTTTACTTCGCTGCAGTCATACCTCGAGGCGAGCACGACGGTTCCTGGCATGAACGACACGAACAAAGCGGCGCTACTGTCGGCCATGGGAGCAATGGCGCCCCCGCCCAAGATAGAAAGCGGCGAGCTATTCGACCCGTACAGCACAACGCCGTCATCAACCCCGCATGACTCGGCCACGCCCCTGACGCAGGGGAGCGACGTGACGCTCGACACGGTGGACTCGGCCATCAAGCTGACGTGCAAGTGGCGCGAAGACTCGGGGGCATTGTGCGGGCAGCACTTTGAGGACTCAGAGAGCCTGCACCAGCACGTCATTACGCACAGCCGGAACCTCAAGAAGGCCGGCATGGGGCACCGATGTCGGTGGGCGGGGTGCTCACGGCCGGATGGGCCAAAGGGGTGCTTCCCGCAAAGGACGAAGCTTGAACGTCACCTACAGACCCACACAGCCTGTAAGTTTTATTGTCTGATAAGATCTGGATATTTGGGTGCCCTAACGCCTTGGTAGACAAACCGGCCGAGTGCTCGATATGCGGCATGGCCCTCTCGGGGGCCCAGGCCCTGGCGCAGCATATGCGCACCCACACCAACGAGACGCCGTGGGTGTGCCCCTGGGAAGGCTGCGGCAAGAAATTCAAGCAGCAGAGTGCTCTGAGTAAGTTCCAGTCCCGCCATCCTATCCTTTCTCCCTTGCCCTCCCCTCTCTCCCTTCCAGCCATACCATCTCATATCAAAACTAACCACCCCCAGCCATGCACACCCGCACCCACACAGACGAGAAGCCCCTCGCCTGCGACATCTGCGGCAAGCGCTTCTCCGAGTCATCCAACCTCTCCAAGCACAAGAAGATCCACGCCCGCAGCTTCAAGTGCCACGTCTGCAACAAGGACTTTAGCCGCGCCGACCAGCTGAGGAAGCACGAGCGGCTGCACGAGGCGGCGGGAGAGGGAGCCGGAGTGCTGTCGAAGACGCATGAGGGGCGGATAACGAAGGTGAAGAACAGGGCGTGACCTATTGGTTTCTGTCCTTCTCACTTGTTTCTTCTCTCTTACTTTTTATATCCCCGATTTAGCCTTTTTTTTTTTTTTTTCACAATTTTGTTTCGGCCGTTCCATACTGAGTGGGATGGCAATGGGTGAACGGTCGTCGGTAACGACCCGGTGCGATAAGGCAAAGGTGTTGTCCGGTGTTTTACGGAGTGGGATACGAATACGGAGGCGACGAAAGCAAAAAAAGAGAAACACGCAGATTTATTCGGGAGACGAGAATGGGGCGGTTTTTCTTTTTTTTTTTCTCTTAAAAAAAAGGGATAGGGTACGTTTACGAGGTTTGGTTCTATATGTCATGGATTCAGGAGCGATGGGTACAAGTACCACTACAATATCATGCGATTGAAGTGTTTATAAACGACGTCTTATTCACCGCCGTTGATGTATGTGTTTCTTTGGTTTCTGTATGCTGGGCTGGCGAGGTGTAAGCGCAAGTGCCGCCGTCGAGGGTCGGCAGCGATGCTACAAGCATGTCGGATGGAAAGTTGACTGAGAGGGCGACTTCCGTAGCGCCCTCCAACGCGCGATTACGCTCGCTCGACACTAACGTCTTCCATCACTCGCTGAACTCGTTGAGTTAGACGTCTTGGTCGCCGGCCCACTTACGTTTCGGCACCTCACCCGGGGCAGTCTCGCGAGCGGGCATTGTTCAGTTGCCGTCGGCGGCGACGCCTGACGAATTATGTTCTTTGGATGGGGCATCCCGACGGTGGAGTCATCCTCACGCCGCCCGACATGTCCCTGTTCCCGTTGGGCTGAAGGGCCGCCGTCATGTTACTCGACTGGCCTCGAGGAGATTGGAGCGGGGGGACAGACGCCCATCTAATGGCGGGGCACCAATAGTCATGCTTGCTCGAGGCGCGAGTTGCAGGGTCAGGGTGGCTGGGAAGTTACTTCACGGGGCAGAGTTCCGCCTTAACAGACGAACGTCACTCACGTCACCAGTCCAAGACATGCTAGAGGGCTTGTGTCAGAGTATCATGTCTTGTTCGGCTATCTCCCCCGCCCAAACCCCCTTTCTCGGGAACAAGAGTCCCATACACCCCCACGCCCCGTACTTGACCAAGCCAAGCACCAAGAGCTGAGTACAGACAAAGACGGGGCCAGAAAGAAAGGCCTCGTTGCGCCGTTTTCCCTCCCAATAGTAGAAAAAAAGAAGACTCCACCCCCGAGACCGATGCAACGCAAATGCACGCAAACAACAAGGCAAAAGGGGGGGGGGGGGCTCCCCTCTTCTTTGTGGTCCGGAACAAGTGAGTTTATTTTTTGCCAGGAAGAAACCCTACGCCACCGCCCCTCTGTTCATTTTCCCCTCTTTCCGTTCGTTAAAACCGAAAAACAAACAGGTCACACGTGTCGCTTAGGCCTGAACCGGAGGAACAAACGTCGTTAGCCCTCGCTCATATCCATTACATCCCTCTCGTCTTCGGAGTGGGCTGGACTCCTCTCCTGGAAAGATCGATTTCCGTCATACCTTTATGGCGTACTTGCGCTGGGGGAAGTGCATGTTCCTCTTCCGCGTCTTCTCCAGGGTGGCGTTGCTCTCCTTCTCGGATAGGCGGCGGCGGATGGCGCGGGTCTGCTTGGGCCGGAGGTCGAGGGGCATGTACTTCTTGTTCTTGTAGAAGAGGCGGAGCTGGGCCCTCTGCTTGGCGTTGATGACGGTAAGGACGCGGGCGATCGACTTGCGGATGTCGTGGCTATCAGGACTGCGTCAGCACTTGTCCGATCTCCCCCCTTACCCCTGAACTCTGCAATTCGTCGTGGCGTGATGGATTCAAGGGCCGTGGGGGCCCGCGCGTTGGGGGGGACGTACATCTTGGTGAGCTTGGTGCCCGACGACGCGACCTTCTGGATCCTGAGCTGACCGAGCTCGGTCTTCAGCTCACCGAGCTGCTTGGTGAGCTCGTCCTTGTTCTTCCCCCACAGCTGGCCGGCCTTGACCTTTCCTGACGACTAAACACAAAATCCGTCAGCACCCCGGTCTATCCCATCAAAAATTCGATGCGCGAATGTGGAATTGTAGCAGCGCGTCTCGGAGACGGCCTGGATCGTCGAGAGTTGGAAGTGTAGCCGTGCGGAGGCAGGAGGGCAAGACGACGATGACGGTGCGGTCGGCAGCCAGTCGCTGGCATCGTGAGTGACGCGAGACAGGGGGCAGTGAAACCTACCATCTTGACTGATTATGAGACTTCTCGATAACTGAGGCCTGCAGGATATGGAATGGACGCCCTGTGTTCTCGGGGACGGTGTGCGGAGGGGGCTGGCTGCTGGAGGGTTAGAAATTTGTCGTCGGTTTCGATCTTCACGTCCGAGGCTGGGTACACGTGCGGTGTATGGAGAATTCGGCCGACCTAGGAAAATTTGCCCTAGGGCTTGCGTGTGGAAGGCGTCTTAGTCAGTCATGGGAGGTGGGGTCGTCAGTGCCGGGGCAGGATCCTCGGTCACGTGGATTACTGTGGCATTTAAGCGAAGGCATGCCGAGAGCAATTGAGTTATGGTGGGGCTCGGGAAGCAAATGAGCTCACTCCAACGATAAACATCCTCTTGCTGCCCCGCCATCCGCTGCAACAAGCACCTTCGCCGTGTTCGGACGAAGGGCAGTGAAAACCTGGGTTAGCCTGGTCCAGTCTCCCAGTAACCCGTTAATCATATGAACTTAGACTTTAGATGGGGAAGCTGCGATAAATACAATCGCAGTAGAGTGTGTATCGCTCGTAGAGTTCACGGTTGCGTGGGAGAACTAACATGTCGCCATTGTTGCGACAAATGCGACAGTAAGCCACAGGATTCAAATCAAATCCGTCCAAAGGCGGGCTATTGCAAGAACACAGAGTATAGACGCCTTCAAGCAAAGCGCCACATGCCAAGCTTGCGGTGGTTCGGTTCCGCGGCTCCCTTTGTCGGCGGGGCATCGGCGCCGATGTCGTAGGTTTCTGCGGGTACGGAGTACCTGACTATGGCGGGGTAGCAGAGCTTTTTGTCCCGCGCCGTCCCACCCCCATCCCACCTCTTGTTGACTCCCGTCCGTCGTCATCGAGGAAATCACTCCTTCTAGTAGACATCGTATCCTATTTCCTCAACCCAACAACACGATACCGCCCACGATGTCCTCCGAGAGGCAGATTGCCATCGTTTCCGTCTTCGACAAGACGGGTCTTCTGGACCTCACCAAGGGTCTGGTTGACAACAATGTCCGGGTTCTCGCCTCCGGTGGGACTGCGCGCATGATTCGCGAGTCCGGATTCCCCGTCGAGTAAGATATCCCCTAGCACCGCTCCAATCCCATGGCAGTGCTGTGTTGCTAATACTGGCGCCTCGCTCCAGGGACATCTCTGCCATCACGAAGGCCCCCGAGATGCTTGCTGGCCGCGTCAAGACCCTCCACCCTGCCGTCCACGCTGGGATCCTGGCGCGCGATCTCGCCGCCGATGAGAAGGACCTCGCCGAGCAGAACATCAACAAGGTCGACTTCGTCATCTGCAACCTTTACCCCTTCAAGGACACTGTGTCTAAGCCCGGCGTCACGATACCCGAGGCGATCGAGGAGATCGACATCGGCGGCGTCACGCTCATCAGGGCCGCCGCCAAGAACCACGGCCGCGTTACCATCCTCACCAACCCCTCTGACTACCCCGAGTTCCTGAAGGAGCTCAAGTCCGGATCCATCTCGGACGCGAGCCGGAGCCAGTACGCGCTCAAGGCCTTCGAGCACACCGCCGACTACGACGGCGCCATCTCCCAGTTCTTCCGCTCGCAGTACGCCGCGGACGGCACCAAGCTCATCAACCTGCGCTATGGCAACAACCCGCACATGAAGCCCGCGTGCGCCTACGTCACCGAGGGCGAGATACCCTTCAAGATCCTCTGCGGCGGCGCCAGCTCCATCAACCTCCTCGACTCGCTTAACGCGTGGCAGCTCGTCAAGGAGCTCAAGACCGCCCTCGGGAAGCCGGCGGCTGCCAGCTTCAAACACGTCTCTCCCGCGGGCGCGGCGATTGGCCTGCCCCTGACCCAGGAGGAGAAGGAGGTGTACTTCGTCGATGGTATTGAGGGCATTGACGAGTCCGGCCTGGCTCAGGCGTACGCCCGTGCCCGCGGCGCCGACCGGATGAGCAGCTTCGGCGACATCATCGCCCTGAGTGACGTGGTAGATGTCCCTACCGCCAAGATCATCTCGCGGGAGGTGTCGGATGGTGTTATTGCGGCCGGGTACGAGCCTGCGGCCCTAGAGATCCTGAAGAAGAAGAAGGGCGGCAAGTACCTTGTCCTGGAGATGGACCCGACCTACAACCCTCCCCGTATGGAGTCCCGTGTCATCAACGGCGTTACCATTGCCCAGCCCCGCAACGACGCTGTCATCTCCCCTAAGTCCTTCACCACCATCATCACCCCCAAGGACGCTAGCGCCCTTCCCGAGAATGCCCTCAGGGACCTCACCGTCGCCACCATCGCCGTGAAGTACACCCAGAGCAACTCGGTCTGCTACGCCGTCAATGGCCAGGTCGTCGGCCTCGGCGCGGGCCAGCAGTCGAGGATCCACTGCACCCGGTTGGCGGGCGACAAGGCCGACAACTGGTGGATGCGGTTCCACCCCCGCGTCCTGGGCCTGAAATGGAAGCAGGGCACCAAGAGGCCCGAGAAGAGCAACGCCATCGACCTGCTGGTCAGCGGGCAGGTCCCCAAGGAGGGCTCCGAGAAGGAGGGCTTCGAAGCGGTGTTCGAGGAGGTTCCCGCTCCCTTCACCGAGGCCGAGAAGCAGGAGTGGCTCGGCAAGCTCACGGACGTCGCCGTGTCCAGCGATGCCTTCGTAAGTTGATCGTTTCCCTTTCTCACAAAACAATTGGCTAACACTTGACTTAGTTCCCCTTCACCGACAACGTCTACAGGGCCGCCAGGTCAGGCGCCAAGTACATTGCCGCGCCCGGCGGCAGCCAGAACGACCAGCCCGTCTTCCAGACTGCCGAGCAGCTCGGCATCACCTTTGTGCAGCAGAACATTCGTCTGTTCCACCACTAAGCGGGACGGGTTTCGGCATGCGTGTTGTAAAATAAATACCAGGGCTGGATCAAACCGGATAGGGCCGGAGGTATTGGTTTTGATGAATGACACTGGAACGCCGAGGTCTCAACTACCTTGGACCGGCGTGCTAGGTCCTGATGGGATGGATTTACACAGCGGAGTATGGAGGGTTCAACAAAATGGATTGGGATCATGGACATGAAATAGCGAAGATAAAATGGAAAACATCAAAACAATCCCATTCTTCTCAAATATCGGGTGACATAAAAGACAGCGTTACTTGATAAATGGCTGTGGGCCACCCCAAGGGTTGGACATAGGAATAGAGCTGGTCCAGTGCTCGCCCATGTTCTGCTGGGACAAACGCTCTCCTACCAGACGAGCCAAAAAAAAAATAAAGATAAAGGAAAAGTCCGGCGAAAGAAGAGGCAAAAGGCTCACCCATTTTGGTTTAGGGTACGAGGACCATCACACCTCGCTGAGTAAATCCAGAGACCAATCTTCACACCTTTTCGAGCGCGCCATTCATACCAACGGGGTCCGGTGGAGCCGTTGTGTTTCATCCTGGAGCTTCTTTCGCTGTTCGGATGGTATTGAGAGGTCGGCGTATGTGTATCTAAGGGCATGTGCCTTTTACTTGAATAGAACAGTTCGGGGACGTGTGGCGGGGTGGAAAGGTAGTTGGGTGGATGACGGGTACGGTGGGAAAGCTGCGTCTCTAGGTTGACTATAGAGCTTCAGTATCTTAGGAATTATGGTAACAGAGAGACACTGACGTATTCATGATCAACATGCATAATATTTACCTGGTAATACTTTCCTACGTAACGACACAGGAGTTCAGGTGTTTCGTGAAGTTGATGAAGAGACACTGGGACTGGTAGCCTTCACACGACACTTATAGGGAATATCTTATTCAATTAACCTGGATTTGCAGCATAATATCGTCCCCGGCGTTAAAATTCCGATCTGGTCCTGTCCGAGTTCAGTGTGGGCTATAGTAATAGCCCCGGGTGACATCGGAGTAGTCCGCCGTCGAGCGGCGCCGGGAAAGGTGGGCCACCCCCGGAATGGAGCGGAGCCAATGTACTTAGTAATCTCATATAACCCGCCGCGACGTTCCAGCTTACGTACGGCGGTACCTCCCACGGTACCTCGTACTCTAGGCACATCAAACAACCACATCACCAGAGCCGGGGGAGCATCACGAGCAAAACCATGGCGGCGTCCTCAGGAAACACGGGCTGGGCCCAGCTGAGGCAGCAAGCACGGAACTTGGAGACCCAGGTACGGGACATCCGGCGCTTCCCCTGGGCTATGTGTACGGGGCTGGACTGACGAGGCTACAGACGGAGACGCTGTTCCAGACGTACTCGCAGTTCTCGCAGGTGCCGGATATCCCGCCACAGCCGACGGAGGAGGAGAAGGCGACGGAAGCGAAGCTAGAGGAGATACTAGAAAAGGTATACATCCTGGCATGGCTCGGCCAGCCCCCGCCCCACCAAGACAGCACCGCTGACGCCCTGAACCAAGCGAGACGGCGTTGTCGCCAAGCTCACCCGCCTCCTCGACTCCGAAACGACCCTCACCTCCTCGGCCCTGAAGCAGAACAACCTCTCCCTCCTGCGCGACAAACTCGCCTCCCACAAGCGCGACCTCACCCGTCTTCGCGCCTCCCTCTCCACCGCCCGCGACCGCGCGAACCTCCTCTCAAACATCCACAGCGACATCGATCAGTACCGCGCGGCGAACCCGGCGGCGGCCGAGGCAGAGTACATGCTTGAAGAGCGGGACCGGATCGATAGCAGCCATCGGATGGCGGACAGCGTGCTGAGCCAGGCGTATGCTGTCAACGAGAACTTCATGGTGCAGAGGGAGACGTTGGCGAATGTTAATAGGAGGATCACGGCCGCGGCGGGGAAGGTGCCGGGGTTGAATGCTCTGATTGCGAATATCTCGGCGAAGAAGAGGAGGGATGGGATCATCATGGGGTTGTTCATTGCGTTTTGCTTCATCACCTTCTGGTGGTTCCTTTAGAGAGGGTTGGCAGAGCGATGGTGGGCGGACGGAAGAGGTGGAAGCGCACATCATGGCACGAGGGTCTTACGCGGCGTTTGAAACTTGTCGGGTCTTTGTTCTTTGCGTTTCATAAGTTTGGGACTTTCGGATCGTTGGCAAGCTCGCTTTCTACATTGTCTTATTGTACATCAGGGGTGAGGAGTTCAGTTATACTATACACGGGCAGCCGCCTCAAACAAGTCATTACAACTACGCCTTGGCCGCCTTCTTCGCGCTCGTCTTCACCGTCTTCGCGGCTGCAGCCGGAGCAGGGGTCGGAGCCGGCGCCTCAGCCGGGGCCTCCTTCGCCTCCCTGACAAGCTTCTGGATCCCCTTTGTGAAACCCTCCATCTCCTCGGGAGTGCTCGCGCCACTAGCCGCCCAGCGTATCCTGCATTCCGTGTCCACGAGGTACGTGTACCCCACCTTCCCGTTCAGCAGGCCGATCGACTCGCGCACCAGATCCGTCACGCCGCGCCGGACGAGGAAGTACTTCCCATAGTTGTCCTCGCCGAACTGCTTCCTCAGCCCCCCCATGAACATGCGCACAAGCCACGCCTTGAGCGCGTTCTCCTCGAGGTTGACCCTCACGACCTGCGCGACCTCGGGGTTCGCGTCCAGGAGCTCCTTCAGCGCGGGGTTCGACTTCTCGGAGACGAAGGACTCGACCTGCTCCTCGGCCCAGCGGGAGGAGAAGATTGTGACGACGGAGGCGCGGTTGTAGAGCTGGGGCGTAGTATCGCGCTCGATGCCGTCGCGGTGGAGGGTGCGGCCGAAGAGGTTAGGGAAGTAGAGGGCCTTGTCGGCGCGGAAGAGGCGGGGGGGGGCGATGAAGGACTTGCCGTCGTGGTGACGGAGGTTGGTCCAGTCGCGGAAGTAGGGCCTGGAGAGTTTCTCCTTTCTGTTTCGCGTGTGTTAGTTTGTGTGCCGGCTTGTATGGCGAGGGGATGGGGCGCCGGTTTGGGGTACGAAAGCGTGGGGGATTGCCCCCGGGGGGGGGGGGGGGGGGGGGGGGGGCGGGTTGGTTCGCTGTGAGCCCGTTTTTGACAGCGGCGACAGAGGAGCGCGAGCCAACGACGCCATCTCACATCG
>JAMFQS010000102.1:8692-101279 GCA_025503055.1 Sordariomycetes sp. B11D1
TGCCTTTGTTATTTTGTAATTTTTTTGGGGTGTTTGTACCGGGCGGACCTCCTCCCCCCCCCCCCCCCCGGGCCCTGAGCTACTGTAGATAGTGGCTTTATGTTGTTGAGGACCGAGGTTCTGGGGAGAGAGAGGAGTGCTATTGCTGTGATGGCATTGGTCGAGGAAAGGGGGGGAAAGCCAAAGTTGAAGTTCCAGCTTTTTCCCTTTACTTTTCAGACTGTTGATTACAGGCATGTGCCAGTGCGCGAAACTTGACGGGACCACTTCCCGCTCAATTTAGGCTTGGAAGTGTCCGCCGGAGCCCGATCGTGACAGGTCTTGGCGGGGCCGCTCTGCGCTGCGAGAGCACGCAACTCCCGCCCGGCTGTGGGCAGATGGTGATTGGACCAGGTCGGGGAAATGGTACGAGATGATTGAGGGTTGGACGGGGATAGAGGGGGCCGCGGAGGGGCGGTGTTAGGATTCTCCGAGGGTCATCGCTGTCGTGGTGTCCAGGGCCATAGAGACACCTTTGTTTGGTGTAAATAGCGGGCTTGCGTCGCACGGTTCGCCCAGCGCTGAGTGCGTGTGGGGTAGGACAGAGTTGTCAGCGGGGGGGAGGGGGAGGATGTGGTT
Organism: Sordariomycetes sp. B11D1; assembly: GCA_025503055.1. Lineage (NCBI taxonomy): Eukaryota > Fungi > Ascomycota > Sordariomycetes > Sordariomycetes sp. B11D1. The sequence continues at coordinate 9,311 of JAMFQS010000102.1, forward strand.
GTGACGTCACCGCCGGAGGTTTCGCTCCTGTGGCAGGGATGGGTGGGGAGTTTGTGGGTTTCGGAGGGGTCCTCCGCGGCTTTTACGGTTACGAGGCTTAAGTCTTTGTTCAGGGAAGGGGTTAATGATGGGGTTTGAAAGGCGGGGATTTATGGGATTACACTGGGTACGCTAGCAAGAATGGGATTCCAAGAGGCTAAGGTCGTTTAGACCAGAAGGAACAGATTTACCGAAGAGTACTGGAGAGAACACGGGGCACGGGGTCGAGCTGCGCGGGGCCCGAGTCGCGATCGCGATCGCGATCCGCACAGTGGCGGTCAGGCAGAATGGGCTTACAGACGCCGACAGGCGCATCGCGATTGAGAGACATCGGTGTGGCCGAAGTCGCGGGAGGGGACCACGGGAATCTCGAGGATTCCGTTCTATGAATAGTACGACGCTCGGGAAGCGGGAAGGTCTAGGTTGTATCGAAGACGTAGGTAGCACCGAAAGGGACAAAAGGGGGGGGGGGGGGGGGAGATGGATGGATGGTGCGGAGAGGCCTGGTACAAAACCACGGCCCGCCCTTCGACCACCGAGCGGAAAACCGGTATCGAGTCGTACCTGTCTGTTTACCTTTCTGGCATGCTCCTCCCAGTAACAGAGACGGTTTCCACTCTCTCTTATCTCCTCTCCTCCCGTTCAAAGGGACCACTTTCGTCGACGACATCGAAACTGTACTGAGCTGAGCATCGACCCGAAACAAAGACCCTGATCCATTCGCTACGGAAACTAGAAACGTGAAAGAGACTTCTTGTTGAGAGGTAGGGTTCCTGCCTGGGACGAGCTGCGTTGATTGCGCAATTGATGCTGACGGGGGCAGCAGGGAAACCTGGATCACTTGTTGGGCTTACCATCATCATATCATCAAGCGACCAACGACCGACACTCGCTATACGCCGAGGCATCCGGTAACGCGACAAGGGAGAAAGACCTGACGCAAACCCCCGAGCTTCCATCTGCCACGGGCCGCGATCCAAACAGTGCTCGGGCTTCGTTGTCCCCACGCTCCATTGCTGCGAATTCGAAGTTCGGAGGTTTCCGTCCAGAAGGCAGCCAAGGTAAGGCACCAACACTCTCCGCGCATTGAGCAGTCCCGGGAGGGAGAGACAGCACGTTAACGCAATGGAGAGAGACAGACTTGGCAGTTGCAGGCAGCCCCTCGGGACAGCAGGCGCGTACAGTCCCGGCTCAGCATCCAGTACGTACGCCATTCGCGGAACCACCCACGCTGCACCACTGCCAAACCTTTGCCCCACCTTACGCTACCTACGGCCCCCTCGTTCCCCGCCTCTTCTCGTTCGCCCGCCCTCCCAGAAATCTCCTCTCCCGCCCCGCGACCAGGTTGTCCGATTCGAATCGGCGCTGATACGTATTTCGAAGCAAAAAAGGTTCGACATCTGAGAGTTGAAAGCCCGCAAGGACCCCGTATTGCGAGGGCTCTGACTGAAAACACCGCCGGAACAACTCCCGTCACGGCATCAGCGGCGCGCTCTTTTGCCCGATTGAATTTCAGACATTGGACAAGTCCTATTCTCCTCTTTTTTTTTTCCCTCTCCCACGTCGGAGCGCCCACCCCCCCTCCCCTTCGAACCTGTTGTTCAGAACCCCTCGCCCCACCAAAGGCCGCCGCCGGAACTTAACCTCCTCCCAACTCTCCGCCACCACCAACCGTCTCTCGACACCTCCGGCCTCTACCCCATCCTGCGCGCAACCGAAAATTCGCGTTCGCCATCTCGACGACTCCCTTCCCCCCGTCCGCAATCTCCGCGAATCAACTTACCATTCATCGCCCCTAAAGGGATTGAAGAGCCTTGGAACTTTTGGGCGCCTAGCGGAGACTATCCAAGATGGCGGAGTTTGTACGAGCCCAGATCTTCGGCACGACCTTTGAGATCACATCGAGGTACGGAGACGACGGGCCTTCGCTGCTTGCCAGGCATTGATGTTAACGACGGGACAGGTACTCGGATCTCCAACCGGTGGGCATGGGCGCTTTCGGCCTCGTGTGGTAGGTTTTCCGTCCCTCTGACTGCGTCGCCAGAGGCGGGTTCGGTGGCTAACGGGTCATGCGGTGGACAGTTCCGCGCGGGACCAGCTTACGAACCAGAGCGTTGCGGTGAAGAAGATAATGAAGCCCTTCAGCACGCCGGTTCTAGCGAAGCGCACGTATCGCGAGCTCAAGCTCCTCAAACACCTTAGGCACGAGAATGTTAGTCGACACCACGCGTTTTGATTTTGACGGCAAGAGGCGTCGATCGCGTCGGACTTTGAATATTAACGTGGCCTAGGTCATCTCACTGAGCGATATTTTCATCTCGCCCTTGGAAGATATGTACGTCATTGGACCCCACGCTGTGTCTTCGTCCCTTGTCTGTCGCAAACGTCTAACCCCATGTTCGCAGCTACTTTGTCACCGAACTCCTCGGCACTGATCTCCACCGCCTCCTCACGTCGCGGCCACTCGAGACGCAGTTCATCCAGTACTTCCTGTACCAGATCATGGTACGACTCCCGATTTGGGCCCACCAAAGCAGCCCGTTCGGCTAACTGACAGCCTGCAGCGCGGATTGAAATACGTCCACTCGGCCGGCGTTGTCCACCGTGACCTCAAGCCTAGCAACATCCTTGTCAACGAGAACTGCGATCTCAAGATTTGCGACTTCGGCCTAGCCCGCCTTCAAGATCCCCAGATGACGGGATACGTATCTACCAGGTACTACCGGGCTCCCGAGATCATGTTGACTTGGCAAAAGTACGACGTCGAGGTGGACATTTGGAGCGCGGGGTGCATCTTCGCCGAGATGATTGAGGGCAAGCCGCTGTTCCCCGGCAAGGACCATGTCAATCAGTTCTCCATCATCACGGAGTTGCTGGGGACGCCGCCCGACGACGTCATCAACACGATTGCGAGCGAGAACGTGAGGCTCCCCGTCTTTGATATTCTCTTATTTGCCTGTTAGGTGTCGATGCTGACGTTTCCAGACACTCCGCTTCGTCAAATCGCTCCCCAAGCGGGAACGCCAGCCCTTAAAGTCCAAGTTCACGAACGCGGAGCCTCCGGGTAAGTCGTCCCGGCCACGACGCGGGGAAATACCACTATACTGACACCCGGTTAGCCATCGACCTCCTCGAGAAGATGCTCGTGTTCGACCCGACCAGAAGAATAACGGCGGGCGACGCTCTCTCGCACGAGTACCTGTCGCCGTACCACGACCCGACGGACGAGCCCGTAGCGGAGGAAAAGTTCGACTGGAGTTTCAACGACGCGGACCTCCCGGTGGACACGTGGAAGATTATGATGTACGAATTACTTAGGGATTTTATGGGTCTGCTGGCTGAAGGCTGACCAAGCTGCGTGTAGGTACTCGGAGATACTGGACTATCACAACGTGGAGCCAGTCCAGGGGGCGACGATGAACGAGCTTCTTCAGCAATAAAATGGACCGGCCATTTTGTCCCGTTCAAGCGTGATCCGGACCCCAGGATATGGGGGTCACCAGCGCCGTACGAAGCCACGCCCCAGTAGGAAGGGTGGGGGTGGGGGCTCCGGGCGTGGTGATGTTTATACTTGGACCTGCGGCAGTCTCACGCAGGGCATCTTGACTACTAGCGACGGCGTCATTCGGCGGAGGGGTGCCCACGGCCCCTGCTTCCCTTGTTTCTACGACGGCGCCGGCCATACGGAGCTCTCTCATCCAGTGGCGAGTGCAGTGCTAGCGGAGTGGAGGCGGCATACTGCACTGGACGTAGAGAGGCAGAGGTTAAAATGTGGGGACGGCGTCATTATCATCATGTGGTTATGGGGACAAAGGGCGGGTGGACCGTGGGCATTTGTTCCTGTCGACGGGATATGATATACGGTTGTTTGTTGGCGGGTAAATAACGGGATTGGGTGGGGGGCGAGTGGAAGGAACATTGTTTTACTCTCGTGTTTGAAGTTTCCTTCTTTTTTTTTGGCCTCCATACGCTTCTTTGTCTCGTTTTTGTTCTGTTCTGCTTCTCTGTTACAATTGGCGCCATGGGGCAAAGATGTTTTTCTCCTTTCTCTTCTTTTTCTGCGGGCGTGTCGGGGATGAAGGTAACAATAGACACGAGGGAGTGCGGGTTTTCTTGGGATGGCGCGGTGGAGGGCAGGAAGGGAGGGAGGTGTTGGGATGAGATATGCCGAATGGAAATGAAAATAGAGATAGTCATTCGTCTTTCTCTCTTCTCTTGGTTTTGGCGGGAGAGAGGCCAAAGTGATGGGCGAAGGGGGGAGGAAGTGTGTCTCGGAGGATGTGGGGAGCGCATTGAAGCTCGACGATTTCCGTGACGTCCAAGTCAGCTCGGAGGCCGGCATGGGCGGACATGACCGAGCGCCTCGACCGACCAGCGCTAATTTAGGCGGCTCATGCTAGCTGAGCGTGCCGCCGACCACGTAGCCGCACATCTACCAGCTATCCCATCCCTGGCCTTGGCCCCGGACCCGGGAGCTGACATCTGATTCGTTTCCTACTCGGCATCAGGACGTGCTCGTCAAGGGAGGACGAAAAAGCGGAGACACGCCAAGCGCAAGTCGCCTCCAATTTCCACACCAGCTGACGAACGTCCTCATCTTTTTTGCTGCCCGCAGTCTAGCTTGGCGTGCCCCCGCGACTCGTAATCAACCCGCCCCAGCATCCCCGTCGGCGGCGAGCGCTACCCAAGTATCCCACGGCGCTCATTGGGCGGGAGCGGTACTTGACGTACCCCGCAATCCCGACGCTCCACCGAAACGGTCCGGCCGGCCAGAGGCAGGCGCCCGCCTGTGGGAGGGTCACGCCAAGTCCGGTAATTACCGCTGTGGCTTCTTCTTGGCTCCACAAAAAGGTGGTTTTGGGCGGGCGACCTCACATGTCCGGCCGCCGCCAGAGCGATTCCTGTCCGCGTTTGCCTGTTTCGCCCCCCAGCCCCCCCGACGACATCTTGACTACCGATTGCGGATTTTTTGCTGGACAGGAAAAAAAGGAGGGTGCGTCTCGAAGGGGATCCCTGCTAGGGGCGAGGAAAAGCGATACTGGCATCTGATATCATAAAGCGTGCCTGCGTCTCATGCGCCGCGTGTGGACTCGCGGCCACAGGGACATCTCAGCGGCGGCTCGAGCAAGGGACAGACAGGAACAGGACGAAGGGCGCACTCAGCCATGAGCGGGCCCTACGCCGAACCCGCGGTAGCCCCCGGCGCCTCACCACCCGAGACCGAACCCCCGCGCACCACCGACACTGGAACGCCCTCCCCCGAGCCCTCCCCCCCCGAGGCGGACGTGGACCCCACGGCCGACACCGCAGCCTCCTCCGCCGAGACCTCCCCCAGGATCCCCCTCGTCGACGGCGGCGCGGACCCGGACGATATGCCCACGACGGACGTACCCCTCGATGACCCCGCGCCGCCGTCCCTGCCGCCTACCCCTTCCGTGCCGGAGCCGCTGTCGCCCTCCAAGGTCGGGTTCATCCCGCTGGTTACCGTCGTGGGGTTCCATCATGCGAGGGGCCCCGAGGTGGAGGGGTGGTTTGGCGCTGAGGAGGGGGTTGACCCGGCGGTTGAGCATGGGTGGTCGCTTCTCCCCTTTATGGCGCTGAGTGACGGCGCGCATGCGTGGGTCCCCTTTGCTTCTCCCGTTTCCCTGCGTGATCCCCTGCATTCCTACCACGCCCCATCACCCTACCGAGCTCGCCAAGCTAACGACCCCCAGTTCCGAGGAGGACTTCTCCTACTTCACTCTCCTCCGCCCCGCGACGCCCACAGCGCCCGCAACCTCCCTCTTCGGCATCTCCTGCACCCGCCAGCTCGACTCTACCCAGCTCCTCAACCGCCCCGCCGACGTCACCCGCTCCACCGTCCAAAAGGCCGTCGTAGTCATCGCCGACAGCCCCCAGGCCTTCGGCATGCTGCGCGAGAGGCTCAGCATCGTCACCAAGGCGTGGTTCGAGCAGCGCGAGTTCTCCGACGTGGAGATCCTGAGGGGGTTCCAGGATAGCCTTGCGGATGAGAAGAAGAGGGGGCTGATGGGCGGGGAGGAGGGGGGCGCGAATCTGGGGATGAGCTTGAGGGAGCTGGTGCATGAGTTTAAGTGGCAGGCGCTGGTGCTGCTCAAGGCGTGTCTGCTGCAGCGAAAGGTAAGCCTTTACCCCTATATCCCCCCACCCCTGAAAAGGAGGGTGCAGGCTAAGGGCGTGTTACTGACTTCACGTAGATGCTCTTCTTCGGGTCGCGCTGCGACCGGTTATGCATGATCCAGTTCTCGCTCATATCCCTGATACCAAACCTCATCCGCAACCTGCAGGACTGCGCGGACCCGGAACTCGACGAGTACCAGCGAAACCTCAAGCCGCCAACGAGTCTGCGGACGAGCGACAGGAACTCGCTGCTGCAGTACATGGGCCTGCCTCTGCAGATCTTTGGCAAGGTAACTTGCCCCCTAGACACCATGTACCATATCCCGCATGAAGCAATGTTACTGACAAGGACGCCCAGGGGAGCCTCTTTGGCCCCTACACCCCCCTCCAGCAACTCGACGTCCTCGCCGACTTCGGCACAAAGTCCTACATAGTAGGCAGTACAAACTCCCTGCTCCTCCAGCAGCGCGACCGCTACAGCGACATCCTCGTCAACCTAGACGACAACACCGTCACCATCTCCTCCCCCTCCCTCCGCTCCGCCCTCGCCCTCACGGCCTCGGACCGCCGCTGGATCGACTACCTCACGCAAGAGGTAAACGAGACGTGGGACGACGCGGACCCGGGCCGCCCCAAGACGCTCCGGTACGTCGGCAGCGAGGAGTTCATCCGGCTGCAGTTCGAGGAGTACATACTGTCGCTCGCCGCCGCGGTCAAGTACAAGCGGTTCATCGCCCGGAACCCAGACGACGCTCGCGTCCTCCTCCCGCACGTCGAGGGGGACCCTTCGCTCGACTTTGGCGCCGACTGGATCGAGGCGTGGTCATCCACCGAGAACCACCGCATCTGGGACGCAAACACCGACTCCCACCTCTTCGACATTGTCGACCCGAAACACCCCTGCGCCGGCGGGCTGACGATGGAGGACGTGCAGAGGAGGATAGCGGAGCAGGTGAGGGAACTCCACCTCGACGAGCGCTTCGCGCAGGGCCGCGAGGCCCTAGGCCGGAACCTCGCCTTCGGGCGCGAGAAGGCCAGCACCGTGCTCGGCAGGATCTACTCCGACATGGAGGCCTTCCGCGAGGCGCAGAGGCGCAAGAACGAGGAAAGCTCGCGCGCCGCGGCGGCGAGGAGCGACGACGAGCCACTCAGCCCCTCTGGCTCCTTTGGCGGCGTGGACCTCGGCAAGGCGCAGCAGACCGTCTCGTCGGTGGGGGCCCGGGCCGGCGCGTACGTTAGCTCGTGGGCGGCGTGGGCGGGCGAGAAGAGGAAGACGGGGGGAGGCTGGGGGTGGGGGAGGGGCAAGGCCAAGGGGGAGGGGGTGCTCTCCGGGGAGGCGGGGAGGGGGTCCAGGGAGGTTGATAGGGCGAGGGAGGGGGCGGAGGCGCTTGCGGGGGACGTGGCGCTCTATGAAGTGCGGAGCGAGGATGGGGCGCCGGGGGAGGAGTACGTTGCGGTTGAGAAGACCTCGGGGGAGAGGCCTAGGGGGCGGGGGTCCGGGTCCGGGGAGACGGACAGGTCGGGGGAGGGGCCTCGCGGGGAGCCCGGGTCGCCGGGGGAGTCTGGGGCCGAGGAAGGAATCGGGAAGGGCTTGTAGGGGCGGTGCGAAGTGGAATTACTGCAATCCGTGATTGGGATAGTCTGGTGAGAGGAAGATGTATAGTGGAACCCTTGCATTAGCAAAGAGACATTAGTTTGTACATGACTTGCATCCACGGGAGAGCTCCCTTTCCCTTGCTTATCGGCCCATCGCGGACTACGTGACTATCAGAGCTCACCCACACCCAATAGAAATCTCGGTGCCCATCAGAAGCCAACTCGGAAGAACTCTTGTTCACTATGGTATATTCCCATTTCCCCCCCACGCACAAGGCCCCAATACCCGTGCTACCAGCTCATCATCAAAAGATATAAAAAAAAAGAGAGAAAACCCCATGCCGCTCTAAACACAGTACCAAGCACGATACAGACAAGAGAAACCCCCCAAAGACCACTTTACTTTTCCGTAGGGCAAAACTCCCTCTCCCCAGCTTCCGCGGTAAGATGAAGCCGAGCTCACGCCAGGTACCCCAGCTCTTCGTCGTCCAGCCGCTCGAGGTACTCCTTGTCCAGCAGGATCTCGATGCACTTCTTGATGTCAGGGATCTTGGGGTTGAAGCGCGACTTGATCTGGTTGATCGTCTCCGAGACGAGCTGCGCGTGCTTCATCCGCTTGCGGGCCTTCATGATGCGGACCATGGCCGACTACAGTCATTGTCAGTAAACACTCAAGACACCACTAAAAAGAAGACGCCACCTACCTGTATCAGAATCTTCCGGTCCTCCTCGATCGTCTTGTTCGTCTCCGCCTCCTCCTGCTTCGTCTCCTTGACACCTCCCTGGTTGAGGTTGATCCGGATCTTCTTGTTCTTGAACTCCGTGTTTAGCCGGAACGTCTTCCCCGGCGCCGCCTTGGGTCCCTCGGGCGACATCAGCAGAACCTTGGCCTTCAGGATCGTCGCCATCGCCTGCTCCAGCACGTCGGGGTTCAACTGCGTCGTCGCCTGGATGTCCTCAAATGTGTGCGTGTCCTTGTCGTTGAACAGCAGGAGGATCGCCATCTGGTACAGCGACACCTGGAACGTATAGGGCGTCTTTCCGTTGCGCACGTAGTTCGCCCGCAAGTCGCCCTTGCAGAGGTGCCACAGCCACGTGAGCTTGCGGCCCTCGTGGTTGCTCTTGTAGAAGCGCGTGAACCGGTCAAAGTCGTCCGCGACCTCCTGAGACGGGTTGAACTTGGTGTTGGGCGGCTGCAGCGGCCAGAAGCCCGTGCCCAGCACCGAGTACGTCGAGTCGAGCGTCGACGGCTTGTCGAGCTCCAGGTGCGGCACGTGGCTGCGGAAGTTTGCGTTGAGGTCCTTGGAGATCTGCATGTCCTGGAACATACGCTGCAGCTTGTTCGTATATTCAAACCCGCACTCCTCCTTGAGCTTGCTGATCATGCTAGTCTCCGCATCGTCGGAGGACGAGTTCCCGTTCACCAGGCGCCTCGCCAGCATGCGCGAATAGTACTTTTGGAAGACATCCTTGTCCTCGATGTACTTGAAGACCGTCATGATCTGCATCAAAGTCGCCTCAAGCTCCGACTCTTCGACGCTGTTGCCGCCCTTCCGGAGCAGGACGTCGGTGTACTTGGCCAAAAGCTCCGGAGACTTGTGCGACCCAGACCGGCACACCTCGTTCCGGTTAACGAACTCTCTGCAGGCGTTATCGAGAGCCCTCGTAAACTCGGGCTCATCGCGGAAGGCCTTCTTGAGAAGAGCTTGGTACTTGGTGTGGGTCTCAAGAAGCGCGTCGACGTAGACCTTTGGCTCGAGCTTCTCCGCGTCCGACGCGACCTTTTGCACGGCGGACAGACCCGCCTTCCTCACATGGGTCTCGAACCTCTGCCGTAGAGGCTCCAGGCCGTCCTGAATGCGAGAAAGGAGGTTGTACATCCTGGCCATATCCTCCTCCCGATCGTTGTCCAGCAGAACCTGGAACTCATCTCTTAGAAGCGCGGAATGCTCTGCGATAAGGGCCTGGTGGCAAGTAGCCTTTAGGGGCATCGCAATGTCCAGGTGGAGGTATGTGCGGACCCGCTCATCCTCCTCGTCCAGCCGCATCTCAGCCTTCTTCATGTACTCGACGACGCTGTTCTCGCTGACGAACTGTTTCGACTCCGCCTGGTAGAACTCGGCAGTCGCCTTGAGGAATGGCTTCTCGAAATGGAACCGGTAGACATCTAGCGTCGACTTGGTGGGGTCCGTCTCGTCAAGACCTAGCGAGACGAACGAGTCCACTACTGCCTTGATCTGGCTATGCTCGATCGTCTCTCCGTTCCGCTGCTTCTCCACGAGCTGAAGGACGGCGTCCATCACCTTGGTGTGCACCTGCTCGAAGAGTACTTGGCGCCATTTCACCAAGTGTAGCGTGTAGACGTCGTAGATATTCTTCTTCCCCTCGTCCATCTCTCGCTTTACCCAGTGCCTGTTGAGATACCGGAACAGGTGGTGGATGTACTTAGCAGCAACGGTGTACCGGTCCCATTCTTTGATGTAGAACGCCAGTAGCGCCTCGTCCGTGTGGCCTCGGCATTCCTGAACAAGACTTTCGAGGTGCGCGGTCAGGTATTCGATGAGCTTGTTGTAGAGTTCTTCGCCGAGAAGGTGCGCTTGGACGCGTCAGTAACCCTTCCAAGCCCATAGGGACGATGGCATCCTTACCCCCCTTATGAGTCGTACCCGGATTTGGGACACCGCTACCCCCTGTCATGACTTTTTGAGACGTGCAGAAGTTGTGAACGGCACTACACCAAGTTAGCATAGCGGGCGGAAGAGGACCCAAGGTCCATTTGGACGCGATACGCACGTGTAGATGCCCATGTACTAGAGCAAACGGGTCAGCCAAGATAAGTTCGAAATGCACGGCGGCGACGGACGCGAGAGGCTCGACGATACTCACGCTCTGTAGATCTATCCCATGCTCCAGCTCATGCATGATACGCGAGATACCAGCCTGGAGGTAGTTCCATCTGTCATAGAGGTCAACTCTCGATTTCTTCTTGCGGGGGCGGCGGCGCGGAGAGGAGCGTTTTCTGAACATGTTGGACGTCGAAACAAACGGGTGAAACGAGGTGGAAACAAACTAAGGATGTCCTTACGTTGCCGCGAGGTCCTCCTTGTTGGGCTGCGGGGGCATCTGGATGGAGGGTGGCATATCGACGAAGCTTCACGCGCTAGGGCGGGGCGAAGGGGGGAAGTCGGGTCGTGGCGTCCGCGTCTAGTCGGACATCTGAGGAAGGCGCTGGTTGACGGGTGGCCTTGATAGCGAGGGTTTCAAGTCAGCTTGGAAGGTCGGGGGATAGACACAGACAGGTTTACGCAGGAGCGAAGGACTAACCAGGAGCCGCGACTGGGTCCAACGTGGGGATCGTCCGGCGGGGCAAGTCAGGCAAGGCTGGAGACTGCAACGCTTCAGTGAATGGGCAGGGTAGGTCCTGCTGAAAAGATCTCGCTGTGGGGTAGGTCGGCAGGCCGAATCGCCGGGTCGTGTAGTTCGTCGTCGGAAAACGGACAGTTGGCTCGAGGCGAGTTTGGAAGCGGAGAAGGCGGAAACAGGAACAGGCTACTCCGTGCGGGAGGGGTCGAAGCTACGGGAGACTTCGGTTGGCGAGCTCCAGAAAAATCCAAGGTTTCCAGCTCCTACTTACACTTTCGGTGTGGAAGGTAGAGATGGGGGTCGTGTTGTAGGAGGAGCAAGAGGTTGGGTTATGGAGGGGAGTTGGTGATGAGGTTCTGAGCCGTCAGCCAGTCGAGGCAGCAGCCTGGCCTGGGGCCTGTGGGCCCAGTGCCTCGTAGGCCGTTTCTGCCCAATTCTACCGCCCCTCGGCCCCACCCTCCCGCTCAACTCCGTCGTCACTCTATACTCAGCTCTGCTTCCGCCTTTCCACCAGAACATCGCTCCCGCTCTTCCCAAGACTCATATCGGATCGCACGCGCAAGGGACAACTACCGGACACCTATCCCAGCAGCAGCCGCTCAAAAAACGCAAAACCTTTGTGTGTCCAAGTGTCGGCGCATAAATAGCGGCGCCTGGTCTATTTATTTCAATGCTCTCTGGAGCGTACAAAGTAAATTGATGATTGCGTCTGCAATGTCTGACAACCCAGTCCCGTGCCATATGCCTGATGTACTCCTAGCTGCGCCCGCTTAATGCAAACACGAACCCAAACAAAACATCCCTCTGCTGTCTACTAACAAGACTTCTCCCCGAGGCGGACCCTTCTGCGTATATTAGACGCGACTATTCTCATTCTCCTTCTCCCCGCCACCTAGGCGCTCTACAGCCCGGAATATGTTGATGATGAAGGTCGACATCCACGCCACCAGGCCGATGAACATGAATGCCGTGAGCGCCTCCGAGAGCTGCCGCATTGTCCCGTCGCGGTCGGTCTTGTCCTTGATATTATGGTGGATTAAGACCTCGAACGCCAGCGCTGTGCTCGCCGACTTGAAGACGATGAAGAACAGGTCGAGCAAGATGAGGCCGATCTTGGCCGCCGCGGGTCGCAGGCCGAGCGGCTTGCCCGTATATTCGTCCTTTAGCATGAAGGCGATGTACGGTATCGCGATAGAATCAACCACCACCGCCGCGATGGCCTGCCCCGACTCCGTGCCCCTATCCGGGTCGTGCCGTAGCCGCCGAAGCATAGATCCCGACACGGCTAGCGCAACGATGGACGTCAGCATCACGGCCAGGCGCAGGGCCAGCGGTACTAGGGAATGCCTTATTATCATCTTCCACCCTCGCTTATACAGGGAGATGAAGCGTTCACGCCTCGACTGTGACCCCCTTTCGTGAATATGCGTCGGGACCTCAAGTCGATTGTTAAAGTTGGGTTGTAGTGTGTTGAGTGTCTCCGCGTCGATTACCGTCGACACCTCGTTCGGATCGCGCGGCCGTGTCGTTGAGTTGAAGAACTCGGACCATTCTGCCCGGCCACTGGTGTGGGCGGCGTACCGGGAGACAATAACGGGCTCGGCGGTACGCAGGTGGTCCCACTTCCGCCCTTCCGCCCTTCCGTGCTTGAAGAAGACGGGAACCTTGGGCTTCTTGTGGCCGGATTCATGGAGAGCCGGGTCCGCCCAGCTGACGAAGCCATCCTTAGATACGCGTCGCTCGGCTTCGGTGGGTGTAGAGTTGTGTTGGGGTTGGCGGAGGCGGGGAGGGGGGCGTAGGAGGGCGTGCTCGTCTCCGTCGTTCTCGTCGCCTTCGTAGGAGGCGATCCAGGCTGTCGGCAGAACTAGGTCAGCATGACGGGGTCTCGGCGGGATTGGGGCCCGGACGCACCTGGTAGGGTTCTCGGCCCTCTCTTCCGGGCGAAATTGCTAGTCGTGGCTGTACTATTGCTCCTCTGCGAACATCGCATCTCCGACTGGCAGGAACTGCCCGGCGGCTGACCTGTAGAAGCCATTGCCGGACCTAAGTCGGGGAGGCACCAAACGGGTGTGGTCGGACGGTCCCTCTCGACATGAACGGGTCACGACACCGGGATATGATAGTACTATGAAATATGCGGCAATGCTGGTGGTTTCCACGACACATGGAGGACGGCGGGAGAAGAACGGGGTCGTGGAAAGAGAGCGTGGTCGGTCGAGAACGCGGGGGTTCGACGGGGCGAATCGGGAATGCAGGCTGTGGGCCGATTGAAGGAGAGGATGATTCGGCGGAAAGAAAGAGCACCGGGAGAGCTACAAGCAAGGGTATCGAGTCACGGTCGTCGGTGGGAACGCTTGGGTCGTGGCTAACGGGTGTATGGTCGGCGTCGAGGCTCGTCCGTGGCTGCCGGCGCTTGTTGGGGACGGAGGCGTGAAAGTGCGGAGAAAAAGGCCACCCCCGTACGGTGTGGCTCAAGGACAAGAAGATGGAGGGGAAAAAACACTACACTAGGAAAGAAAAGAGGAGGATCAGAAGAATCGAAGAAGTGGTTTTTTTTACGACCGCGCTGACGCCGCCCATCAAGGAGGCTTCTTCACAGGCGAGCTTGACCGACAACGAGGTGAAGGTGGAAAGGGGAAATCGGAGGCCGTGGAGCGTAACGGTGCTGGGAACGATTCCTGGAGATTGGGGCCCTGGGGCATTCCCTGGCGGCGGGCGGCTGTGCTGTGCGGTACGAGTGTCTTACTGGGTAACCTGTTAAGTGCTCGCTCCATACGGGCACCCCACTCAGCACTAGTTGAACCGCCCCAGACCGACCTTTGCGGACTGCCTGATCCTATTCCAACCAATTCCAATTCTCGTGGGGCGAAACGAGTTGATAAGACGGACAAGATGGACACCCCGGGCTTCGAGAGACGGGTTGAACCAATTGATCAATCGTCCGTATGAAGCCATTCGCCGGGTTCTGTTTCCCCTGGGTACCCCGGTTCATCCCGCGATACTAGGATTGTTTTTAAGATTAGAAGTGGCTGGGTGGGCCAATGGGCACGGTCCGCGACTCGCGAAGGTTTGAGTGCGCCAATTGGCTGACAGTGGTGGACAGATGGCGCAAGTGTGCATGTGTTCCTCTCCTGGGTGTTACATTGGCCTAAGGGGGGGTTGTATGCACCACTGCGTATTACGATGGCGATGAGGACCATCGACATGAATATGTGAGATATGAACTGCCTGCGCGCAACGAAGACGTCACATCGCAGCAGCGTCTCGAATCCCGACGAGTGGGACGGTGGGGCAAATGCGTTCAAAGCTAAGCCCGTCATAGGCCATCCCGCCTCCAACGCCCCAATTATTATCGACTTTTTCCACGCTTTCCAGTGCGGCATTGTAATGATAGTGTAGCACCCCACATGCTCCTTCCAGAGCTTCGCTAGGCCGCAGCCTTTCCAAGGTTGGATAAGCTTACCTCAACCCCACGACATCACAGGCTCTTCATCCGACCTAACGAAGCCACCGCCACCACCGCCGTCGCCCGCACTTCCCGTCCTCCCTCCGCAGAGATCCCACACTACGCGCACCGCCTAACATGCGATAAAACCTTACTTTCTCTACCCGAGACGACCCCCAAACGACTCACACAGACCGCCGTCAGCACGCTCCCATCCCGCGATGCGCCTCGTCCTCCTCCCCATCTCCACCAACAGGACCCTCCTATACTGCATCCGCACCAACCAGTCGACGCCCGGCCGCCACGGCCTCGTCGACAGGGTCTCGGCGCGGGTCGCCGGCGTCTGGGCTGGCTGGGAGCGCCGTGAGTCGGGCTGGCAGCGCAAGGTCGTCGATTACGGGAACCACGCGCTGCGGAGGATACCCTACCAGGAATGGGGGCTCAAGTCCGTGCCGCCACTGTCGAAGCGGCGGAGGGCCGACGAGATGGGGGGCAAGGAGGCGGTCGAGCTGGCATTTCCCGGGTCGGTGATCGGGGTGGGCGAGGCCGTTGGGTTATTGCGCAAGCTGGGCACTGAGCGGGAAGCGCTGCATCGGATGAGGCTCATGTGGTGCTGCATCGGAATGCCGCTTACGGCGCCGATTGCGCTCTTGCCCGTGTAAGCCCGCCGTGCCTTGTCTGGGTCTCCGTCTCATGATGCTAACTCGTCGCAGCATCCCCAACCTACCCTTCTTCTACCTGGTGTACCGCGCCTGGTCGCACTGGCGCGCCATAAAGGGCAGCCAACACGTACAATTTCTCACGAAATACAGCCTCATATCCGTATCCCCATCCCCCGTCCTAGATGCCATATACGCGACTCCGACGCTCCCCGCGACGAAGGCTCCACCCGACGCCGCCGCAGGCGACCCCCCGCCCGAGGACCCTGAGAAGCTTGCGGAGGACCCCGAGGACCCGCCCAATAACGAGGGACCCGAGCCGAATGGGAAGATTCTGCTGACGCCCGAGATGGGAAAGAGGCTGAGCGAGGCGCTAGAGCACCCCGAGATCGAGGTCGAGATCGAGCGCGCGCTGTGGCAGATTGAGCATGAGAAGAGCGCGCAGAAGGCCGCGCGTGACGGCGGAAGCGCGAAGAGTTGATGGCGGAAGCGGTCGGCCTGGTCTGCTGGTTGCGGTCCCGCCCACTGTGATTAGGAGCTGCGGCGTGTATATGTATGTGTACGTGGATACCCCTTAGTCACAGAGACGAAATGAAACGAGACTTCTTTTTTACACATTTCTGCTTGGTATCCGTCCTCTCTCCCATCCTCGCTGAGTTCTGTCTTTGGGCTCAGAGTATACAGGGCAGAGCATCATGTATGACCATAGATGAAATAAAAAAAAAGGTTCACCCAGCTTGATATGAAACCCAGATTCCTTCCTATCTTTGTTCCCTTCCCGTCTTCCGCCTTCTCTCATCATCATCTCATTCTCCTTCTGGTCTCTTTCTAGCCTCCTTTCACTCGTCGTTTCCGTCTCATCCTTCTTCATCTCTCACATCGCTCCCGCCCTTTCCCTGCCCCATCACATCGTCTCAATACCGTGGGGATATAACGAGCGCGCCATGATTCTGTCACACCTATTCCATCAGAAAATGTCCATTCCCCTACCCACGCCTCCGCAGCAGGAGACCCGCCGAAAGCGGAAGCCAAGACAGGAATAGAACCGCCACAGCGACGGCATACGCGAGGCTTTCTGGCGGCGACGCGTCGCGGTCGGTGGGGCCCGCTACCAGGCTCGCCGAGAGGTTTGCGAGGGGGGTACGCACGGGGTTGGTTATACCGTCTACTATCTGGGGCGTCTGCGTCGACTCGGGGGGTATGACGATGGGTCGGACGAGGGTCCAGGTTTGGGCTTCGGGGGAGGCGCTATCTCGTCGGAGGGGTAGACGTTGGCTGAGGACAGCAACCGGGGAAGTGCCGGGGCCATCAACGTCCGGCTTATCGTGGCTGGACGTCATACTGGCATCGGAGCTCTCCGCCTGGGTCGTATTGACACAAGGAGTCGTCGGGCTGATTTCGACAAAGTCATCAAAGATGGCCCTCCCATCCTCATCAGCAGTGTCGTGTCCGACATCCGGGCTATCCTCGGCGTCGACAACATTCCCGTCCACGTCCCAAAAAAGAACCTCATCGTAGTGGGTGCCATGACCAACATCGTCCTCGACATCCTCATTCTTCCCCCTCCGCGCTGCTCGCCGGCAACTCTCCAATCTTCAGTCTGGCACGCACCTCGTCGCCCTCCCTCTTCTGTTTCGAACGGGCACAAAACGACGGCGTGACACTGCCGTCCACAACCCCCCCTGATGAACTCCTCACGGTACTCACCCTCCGCGCAGGCGGCATGTAATACATGAACCGGCCTGTCCCGTCCTCGACCTCCACCTCGAGCATCTCCCTGCGCTCGGAAATCACCGTCTTTCGCCAAGCCAGCGCGCCCTTGGTTCTCTGGAGGCGGTCCCAGACGCTGACGGGCTTCCGCTTGTGACGTCTGCACAGCTCGTCAACTGTTGGGGCATCTGGGTCCGGGTCTAACAGAGGGGAGCCGGTGGGTGAGAATAAGAATGAGAATGGTGATGCCGGTGTCGGGTTGAGGGGCGATGAGACGCGAGGGATGCGGGATGAACCTCCGTGCCTAGTCTTCACCATCCTTAACTGAGGCATCAGCTACATGCCCGTTGAGAGGAAGGTCACAGTTGGAGTGAAAAACTTGAAGCCAAGCTATGATTTCACAAACGCATGTTAGCCTAGCTTCCTTGGTTTGTTTTCTAGAGTGACGGTAGCTCGGCTCTAGGTAAAACCCCTGATAGGCACTCAGAAGATGACATCGTGCCTTACGTCCTTGCATTGTGTCTTTGAGAGAACAAGTAGATCCGAGAAGCAGAGTTTTGTTTTGACTCGTAGGACAAAAGGAGCGCCTTGAAACCCTTTCCATGGCAATTGAGCGGGCTCTGCTAAGTAGGAATCAGCGGAGGAATCGCAATCAAGGACGACCCTATTTCCAGGTAAGTAAAGGCCAATAGGAACTTGCCCATCTTCTATTGAAGATAAAATCACTGGCCTACTGATCAGATACGGAAGCCCATACATCATATCAAGCAGAATACCACGACACAGGGCAGATCGGAATATCGTCACATCGACTCATCTCATACACACCTAGCATCGAGGTCTAGGCTATGGCTCACTAAAGCGAAAAAAAACAGACACAAAAAAGAAGACAAATAACTTTTTGCTGCTCCCGCGCCCCATGCCGCTATATATATGAAGCTTTCCAATTGTCCTTCCAATACCGTCTTAAGCGCCATAGACTCCAGCTCGTTTTCCCTGCCTTATAAACTCGATCAAAGGCTTCAAGATCCCGTAGTCCCATTAGCTGGGCGCAAATCAATGGGAGAAGACTGAAACGAGGAAGTAAAGAGCAGGAATGGAAAGCAAAGGCACCTTGCGCCCTTACGTCGTGCCCTCTGCCAGATTGGACTGCCTGGGGGACCCATGGCCGCTAGGAAGGAGTTGCCGTGGACACAGGCAGTTGCGAGGAAAGTGATACCGGATAACACCCCTGGCGCAACTTCCGGTTTAGTTGTGGTAGGATTATGAGTATAGTTGGTGAGTCCCGAAGGTATGTGTCATTACGGGGATTCAAAAATAAAACAATAACATGGCGTCGATGTGTTCGTGAAGGTGGTGGTACATGTAATTTGCGGCCAAGCAAACCGATGGCGTTCGGGTCAAGCAGGGCCGGCGGAGGGGGGAATGTGTTGATGTTCGACGCACGGGTCATCATGTCTCCGCCTGCACCGGCGCCAGGGCCTCGGCCTCAGGCTCGTCGGAGAGCTTTGCCCTCTTGGCGGGAGGGCCGTCTTCTTCCTCCACAGCGTCGGGGGTTTCCGTGAGGGCGGGATCAGTTGCGACATCCACTATGGGCTCCACTGCGGGCTCGGCCGTGGGCTCAGCGGCGGGTTCGGTCATAGGCTCCACCGCGGACTCTGTCGTAGGCTCTGTGGCAGGCTCGGCCGCGGGCTCAGCTGCGGGCTCAGCAGCTGTCCACGACAGGGCCGGGGTGGGAGACCCGGTCGAAACGGCGGCGGCTGCCGTAGCTGCGGCCGCGGTAGCCGTCGCAGCCTCTGCCACCTTCGCCTCCAGCTCCAGCTCCAAGTCGTCTAGGCGGCGTTTGAGACTGTTTTCCCGCCGGTGGCTGTCTTCTAGCTGCTCCCGTAGCTGAGCCTCCGATTTCGAGGTTGCATCGAGCTCGGCGCGCATTTGCGCAACCTCCTGCCGAGCTAGGTCCTGCTCGTGCCGCGAGTTCGCATCAGAAAGCTCCAACTGTTGAACTCTGTCGCTGTAGAGCTTGTTTATAAGCTCCAACTCCCCGACCCGTGTATGAAGGCTCGAATTGGTGGACATGAGCTGCTCGAACGTGGGAGGGTTAGAGTCTCGGCGTTCGCCGCTCAGCGGCGAACCCCCTGCACCATACGCCGAGAGCGACGAGGCAAAACTTTGATCTTGCACGGAGGGGAATCCTGTGAGCGCGGCAGGATTGTATAGCGACGGTGTGCCTGTTCGCGAGATCGGCGATCCGGACCCGTCTGCGTGGCCATTCGTCGACTTCTGAGATGCTCGTCGCGCCGCTTGTGCTGTCGCTGCCGCGGCAGTACTTTGGACGTCGAGACCGCTCGGATCCCCCGCATTATGGAACGGTTGCGGCTGCACTTGTTGTTGCTTGAACGCGAAATGCATGTTAGCGGAGGGCGCACCGTAGAAGGGAGATAAGGCCCCGCCATACCTTCTTCTTGGCCAAGTCTGGGCGCATGCCTGCGTTCTTGACTCGGTTCCGGCTCTTGATCACGTCGGTCTTGAGAGATATCGGGCGTGGGCGGTTGTGCAGCTTGAGAAACAAGCCGCAGGCGTTGCAGAGGACAGACCCGAACTCATCTCGTCTCCAGAGGGGAGTGGTTGAGGTGCTGCAATTGTGGCAGGTGGGCTGCGAGGTTTCGCGATTGTGGTTAGCGGGAGTCGCCATCATGATGAAGGATAAACAGTTGAAGCGCGAGTAGGCCTTGAAGACTTGGCGGAGCTCTAAGGATCGCTCATGGATTGCAGCGGGATATCGCCGTTGATAAGATTTTGATAGAGGGCGTCAAAGAATTTCCACGCCCACTAAGATTAGATCTTATCAATACGGCGCCTGAAAAGGCATGATAAGAACGGTCACGTGAGCGCGTGCATTAAAATTTCGCCCATGGTGGGGTGATGCCAAGACTGATGGTGGGTTCGGAAGGAAGTCTGGACCCCACCCGCGACAGCGATGAAGACGTGGGCGTCTTCATCGCTGTAAAGAGATGATCGGCAAGGCCAAGGATCTTTGCTTTCCATCGAGAGGAGGCCAGGTTGGACTAATTTGCTGTATCGGAGCAGGACTTCCTGCGACCGCCGAAAACGTGACGCGCTTTTGACGGTCCCCCCGATCAAGCCTGGAGCCTCCGTCAAAACGCGCATGGTGTTTTGCCGGATGGGATGCGATGTTAGAAAGAGATCAGAAAACCCAACTACACTCACAAGATTGTTTCCACCGCCGGGGGTTGCTGCCGGCGACGAAGCCATATAGGTAGGGGGTGGAGCGTTTGTCGCCCTGCAGTACACCAGCATGTTAGCTCTAGACCAAATGCCACAACTCGAAGCATCCATGGTGGTGACGTTTGCAAGGCGGGAAGTCACGTCAGCGCCTATGGGTATATAGCGGCTGAGGATAAACACTGAGCGATAGACACGATCTCTGGCCGCGAGCGCATCAAGCTGTGCGTACAGGTGACCGCCAGCCTCCGCTTCAGACCCATCAACAGGTCACTGTCACAGGACGTACCTCATCTGCGGGGAGTCCGAGCCCGGGTTGCCAGAGGAGAGTGTCCCTATCCCAGGCAGTTGGGGCAGAGAGCTTGAAGTCGACGCAGAGCTCGGTCTCGAAATCGGCTCGAGGGAGTGGGGGAGAGGGAGGACTTGGGCCCCATCGTCCATCACCGACAGTAAAGAAGCGCCTTTGTTTGTGGAGTTCGCGTTTCGGAGCTGGAAGGGAGCGCGACTATCGATGGTCGCGATTTGGGCAGAGCTGAATACTGCGGGTCGGCAACAGGGTAGGAAAAGTGGGAGTCGCAGGAGTCGCACGGTTATTCGAGGACCTTCCGATGAATGCCGCAGGACGTTTAAGCGGCTAGATTGAACCCGAGCTAGAGAACGGAGGACATAAGCCGGCCGAAGAGTCACGGATCGCGAGCTTCGTTGGCTAGACGCTAAAACCAAGGGCTATTAAAAGATGGTAAATTGCGTAGATTTCCAGCAGCCCAAAGCCTTGGGAGTAACCGTTCGAATAGACTTGGTGCTCGTTCTGTGCGCTGTCTGCTGTTTTTCGCAGAGCAATGAGAAGGAAGCATTTGGAATTTGCGATCGAGGCCTGGCGTCTGATTGGACGGCAGGGGACGTCTCGGAAGAAGGTTGTTCCCCCCAGAAATCCAGGACTTGGCTCTCCCTGCTTACATGTACAAAGTGGGCACCAATCCTGTCTGCGGCTTCGGAGAGCTCTTGCCAGGTCACAGTAGGCGGGTTCCGGCGGACTACGGTAACGGGAGCATCGTGCTTGATGTGTCAAGGGCTCGCGACGTCTGTGTTAAGCCCAGATTACTTGTATTGATACCCCACCAAAGATCATCCATAGTCTTCCTAGGTGTGTGAGCGGCGACAGCCGTCTACCTCGACGACTCGGAGGCGACTGTTGGGCCCAATGATGCCTCCGTACCTCATAGAACAGACCAAGATGGCAATAAGGCTTCAGGAAAGGAAGTGCAGCAGCAGCATCAAAGAATGAATGCATTACGGTCTTTTCCGGCGTTTCCGGACTCCTTCACCCTGCTGACAACAGACTCGGCACTGAGAGTTGCCAAGCCAGTGTATCCACCCTCAAGGGCATGCAGATTGCCTGTAAAGAGGCCTCCTCAATCTTAACCCCCGTGATCATCAAGCCACTCCTTTGAACGCTCGGCCGAGCTGAACCTGCAATATTAGCATACCCCTTTGTGACGCGCGGGTGCATGTGAGGAGAGAAGCTTTCAGTGCTTGCACCCGCCCAGGTGCGGGGACTTCCGCGCATCTCTCCAATGAGACGCACCCAGGAGCCCCTTCCGTCGGTGGCGGCAACCCCGCCAATCCCAATTTGTAGAAGCGTGAACCGATGACCTCAACCAGATCTCAAGTCGAGTAACATCCGTTGTGCCACCTCTGACTCCCTTGAAATTATCTAGTCTTCGAAAGCGGTGAACGGGAAAAAAATTCAACCTAGTCTCGTCATTCCTCGTTGCCCCTTACTTAGCCCAAGACTTGAGCTTCGCGGAACAGGCCGGATCCGCAATTTTCCCACCCGTCGCTAGACTGCCCCGCCACTCACCGACATCTTCACCCGACCCTGCCTACCTAATCCCGCTCCTCAGCCTTCGACACTCAGCGGGGAAAGCATTACCACGAATCCGCAACCATGTTCAACTGGGCCAAGCAGCAGTACGTGATTCTTGCGCCCGTCCACTGCGATACCTGCCCGGCCCGTCGCTGTCGTGGAACCCCGGGAGCTGACCGTAACCTCCTTCTAGGCTGGCGAACGTCGCCGGGACGCAAGAGCCCATCTATGGCCCCACTGCCATCAAGTCCGTCGCAGAGGAAGCCAAGGAGACTCCCTACACCGAGCTGACCAGGGACGATCTCCGGTGGAAGAGCTTGGACTCGACCAACGTCGAGACGCAGACCTTCTACTTCACCACTAAAGCCGGTGATCTCGGAATCGCCCAGGTCATCTATAGTAATGTGGCGTACGGAGCGACCCTGTGTGCGCGTGCGGGAACCTGATGCTGACACTCCAAAGCGGACTCCACATCACCTGCCAGTTCACGGCCAAGGTGTTCTCCAGCGACCCCGCCAAGGGCCCCCGGTGGTCCTCGACGATGCTCCAGAATGCCGAGTTCAGTGAGGATAGGAGCTGCTTTTACGCCGACAACTGCGCCCTTGAGCTGTCCGAAGACGGCAAGACATACACAATCAAGAGCATGGTCGATGAGAACTGCATCGTCAACATGAAGATTACCCAGACGGCGCCCGGCTTCCAGGCCGGCAAGACGGGAACCACGCTCTTCGGCACCGACCTCTCGAAACCCTGGGGCTCCATGAGACACGCCTTCTGGCCCAGGTGTGAGTGCGAGGGCACCATGACGACGCCCGAGGGCACGATAGATTTCAGCGGTCAGGGGTATTACGTCTACGCCCTTCAGGGCATGAAGCCGCACCACGCGGCGGCCAAGTGGAACTTCTGCAACTTCCAAGGCCCCAAATACTCCGCCACCATCATGGACTACACCACGCCGCCTTCGTACGGCTCCACCCGGGTCACCGTCGGCGCGTTGCTCAAGGACGGGGAGATCATCACGGCGAACTGCGATAGCACTGCGTCGCACACCAAGACGGAGGGCGACCCGGAGAGTGACTGGCCCGCGCCGAGCGAGATCAAGTTCACGTGGAAGGGGAAGACCAAGGATGGAAAGGATGTAGAGGGCGTGCTTGAGGGCCCGCTGGGAGAGCGCCGCGACAGGGTAGACGTCATGGACGAGGTCCCCGGATTCGTGAAGAAGATAGTGGCTTCTGCGGCCGGGACCAGGCCCTACGTGTACCAGGTGAGTTCACGAGTCTGTGGTTTCCTATTTGGTAGCCATGTTGCTAACACGTAGTAGTACAAACCGCGGCACACGCTCACGCTGAAGCTCAAGATTGGCGACGAGGAAATAACCGAAGAGGGCCAGCTCTTCTCGGAGGCCACCTTCATCTCGGAGTAGACGGACGGGCGTGACTACTTTTTATAGACGGTGGGAAAGGTAGACTCAGCAGACGACCGGGGAGGGCCGGTGATCGTTGGGTAACCTGGGAAGGGCGTTGACAGTTCGCGCGAACGGCCACTATGCTGACACGCCCAGCTCGCTCACTATATTTTGCCGCATATTCTTCGTTATAATAGTCGGGGCGCTGCCGCCCTTAATGCAAAGAGTTCTAATTTCTGCGCCCGGGAGTGCCCCCCGGTAACTTGGCCTGGGTCGTTTGGTCGAAAGACGGCGACGAGTGGTATTAGCAGGTGAGCCGTAAGCGTGTGGTGTGCAGCGCCATTCGTGTTTCTTCTTCCAAGGACGGTCTGGATTAGACACGTCATATTCCGAGACTGTACAAATAAGCCAACTGTGCTTATCACGACCAGGCGCCTAGAAGGCCCTTGTTGCGGGTGTTACAATGTTGGGCATCTGCCGGTAGTCACGTGCTGTTCCCGGCGGTGCCTGTATTACCATAGTCGAGGGCGTATAGCTCCCCGCCAGCTGCCAGACAACCCCTCTAGCCCGCGCAGTCTCCCGCTCACTCTGCGCTACGCCTCACAGCTTCTCAAAACCTACTCTCGGAATTCTCGTGTCTATAAGCCCTTCGATTTCTTGGAGTTTGATTCATTGAAAAGATTAGTGGGGATGGCTCCCAACTTCGTGCGAGGTGGACCGGGAGGGCGCGGGAAGCATGTTGCTGTGCCTGCTGGGTCTCAGCGACTCGGCGGAAAGGTGCCTATCAAGGGAACTAGGCGCTACCGGTGAGTGAAGATGTGCTTTGGGATTTTTGCGTGAGTCGGACTGACGGTTTGAGGGCATAGCAAGATTGCCAAGGACTCGATCAATGGGATCAGTGGGTGTTTCCTTGCATTTGCCGCCCACTGTTTACTAGATGTGTTTTGACTGACGGGTACTCACCTTGTCCTTTAATCTTATAGCGCGCCCTGCTATTCGGCAAGTTTCTTCACTCCCCTCCGATAAATCTATCGGTTGAGGAGTGCTTGTGTTTGAAATTGGGAAGGTATCAAGATGAGTGAAGCTAACGCGTGAATCGCAGACGACTCGCCCGCCGAGGAGGGGTCAAGCGGATCTCTGCCTCGATCTACGATGAGATCCGGATCGCGCTCATGGACCGGCTGAAGATGGTAAATATCCGTTTGAAGGCCTCAAGCTTGGAGTTTCCAATCCTAATCCGCTCTCTAGGTTTTGAGGGATGCAGTTCTGTTTACGGAGCACCGGAATGCCAAGACTGTCACCATCCACGATGTGAGTCTATCTACCCTCAACGCCGACATTCGTAATATAGTGGGCACGACCTGACTGAAGGGATACTGTAGGTCCTCTGGAGCCTCCGACGCATCGGTAGGCCCATCTACGGCTTCGACCCGGAGACGTACTCCGAGCCCAACCGCACTCGCCGCCACCACCAGCCCGAGCAGCGTGGCGCCTAAGTCCCGCGGGCACCTATACCTGGGGTCCCCCCCCCACCCCCCTTTCTTCGTCCTTACCTTTGTATTTTGCGGAGGCGTTCTGTGGTTCTTACGGATTTGTGATCTTGCGATGTCGGGATTGCATCTGGGTCTAGCTATTTGCGTATCTTGTCTTCTTTGTACAACACGTTGAGGTGCGGCTCAACATCTCTGGCCCGGGGAGGAATTGGGTCAGATGCTCGTTAGATTCCCAGGACAAGGCTCAAAAAGCATTTTCATCATTTATTAAAGCTCATGGTCTCGTTCACCCCATCACTTTTTCCGCTTGCCCTCCCACCCAGCCAACACCCCCCTCAACGCCTCCCCAGCCCTCCTCTCCCTTCCCCTGAACCCCCCATTAAACACCTCCGGCAGTACAACGGCGCTATTAGCATGTCCCTTCGCGAACCCCACCGCCGCCTCCCTCCCGCACCTCTCCCGCGCAATGCGCACCGCGGCACCGAGCAACTCCCGCCCCACGCCCTCCCCCCTGTGAGCTGCGGCTGTCGTCCACGCGCGGATAACACCCCGTCCACCGCGGAGACTCGCCCGCCCGCGGCGCCGGGTTTGCGTTGGGCTCGGCTCGAGGCGGAGGATGAGGGCGCCGATTAGCTCTTCGCCTCGCCGTGCGCCGAGGACGGTGTCTAGCGCTGGGTGTGGGCTGAATGTTGTTTTTACTTCGTCTGCGAGGCGGCGGTAGCCCCTTGTTAGGTGGTGCGCTACAAAGGCGTATACGGCGAGTAGTGCGGCGCAGGCCGCGAGGGCGGGGGTGCGCTCGAGGCTGTGGAAGGTGAGGGCTAGAGAGCCTGCGAGGCCTGCTACGCAGAGGGGGTGCAGCGCGAGGGAGAGAGAGGCCTGGGAGCGCTGCTGGGAGACGGAGTCGGCGACGAGGTTTAGAGCGGTGGTTTTGGAGGGCTCGTCGGTTAGGACTTCGAGGGTGAGCTCGGGGATATCGTCTGTCGGCACTAGGGCCGGGGTGGCGGCGCGCGGGGAGGGTGTCGACGGGGGAATAGAGGCTGGTTCGAGGACGGGGGTGTTGGCCTGGGAGATTGTCGAGGGGTTGAGGGCGAGGTTTGCGCGGAGAAAAGTGAAGAAGGCTGGAGTTGTGTCAGTCGTTTGTATTGGCGCCTAGAGAAGCGTTGATGCAGGGTTTGGGGTGTAGCTGACTGATGAGACGGGGTAGCGGGGGGTAGATGGTGGGAGCCTGTGAGACAGCTGGAGAGAGGCCATCCCTCCCTACATCATATTTCCCGAGATTCGGGGAAACAGGAACACGGCAAGATTTCTGGTGTTTTATTTTTCGACTGTGAAGGGTCCGGATTATGGACACCTCGCGCTAGACGAAGCCGGGGCATGACCAGGTCCAACCACACCAAGCGTGCATATGATGTAGGGATAAGAGAGTCGCCAAGGGAGAGAGGATGAATGAAATGAATTCAAGGCTTACCTGTGCTAGTCTTGAGCGCCGGAACGGCGTTGATTTTGTCGACAATAGAGGGGCTGCAGGTGCTGAGGTCGAGCTCCGGGACAGTGTAGCGATGAGCCTCCATTCTTGGCGGCGGTGGTGGGGTGTAAGCCCTCGTGTGTAGGAAGAGGTTTTGTGTGTTGTGTCGTGTGACCCGCAAGGGATCAGGATCGGAATGTTATATTACTCTCTTGGAGTATTAGAGTAGTGTTGATTAAACCGCAAAGGCCGTGAGAAAGATGAACATGTGAAGTTTTGTCCTCTTGGTGATCCAGCAATGGCAGGGACGGGTATATATATGTTTTACAACGCGGAGGCAAGCAGGAGGCAGAAGAAAGCTGGTTAGGCCAGAGGAGGTTGATTATATCGGGATTCTTCCTCGGGGATCCTTATGATCCGCACCGGACTGCCCGAGGTGTCGCGGAGGTTGGTATGTGTGCTGTATCCGGGAGCAAGATGTTCCGGATTTGGAACCTTTCTGGAGACAAAAAAGGCGGCTGGGAATGAGAGATGTCGACGCTCCGGGCGACGTTCAGACAAAGAAGCAAATATTAAAAAGGGCAAAGGACATCAACGCAGTCGGCTCGAAGAGAAGAAAACGCCCACTCAAGATTCAGTGATAATCCGGCGAGATGAAGAAAAATCTCCTCGTCGGAGGGAGGGAGACACCACCCCGTTATCTACCCGTGTCCTTGCTGCCCTGACCCTCCGTGGCGAACAAAAAAGGAAAGGCACGAGGGATCGGCCTCGTGCATCTACAACCGAGTCTCACACCCCATTCGCTCCCTCTCGAAACGCTCTCGTCCATCCATTTCTTGAAACCTGCGCAGCGGAATCGGGTGTGGGTCTGCACCCCTCAGTCCCGCTTCCGTCTCCAATCCTGGTCCCCAATCCCCCCCAGGGCCCCGCTCAGAGATCCTGATCTTGGGCTGGTGGTGGGTGTTGGGACAGGATTGACGATAAGGTTGCGTGAACGGAGGGGGTGGTGACGCCTTTTTTTTCTCTCCGTCTTCTATCTATGGATGTGCTGTGCTAGCTACGAACGGGATAGGTGGATGGGAGGCTTTGGGGCCAGCATGTGTGGAGCAATGTGCTCCCCGACGCAAGGGAGCGCCGCGCAACTGGTGGCTTCGTTGGGCGGGACCAGATATAAATGGACTCGTGCATGGTGTCGCATGCGCTCACGAGTCGCAGCGCCTAGCCTGGCGCAACATCCTGGGGGTCCCGGGATTCGGGGGTCGCTCGTGACGGGGCGGCTGGATGCAATGTTGTCAATGTTACGACTTACGGGGTAGCCTCCGCGGTGGGGGCCCCGAAGTTTCGTCGGGGAAAAAAAAAAGCTTGGTATCAGAACTATCGCGGAGGCGGGGGTTCGATATCTGGCGTCATGGCCTGGCTACTAACTTGGCCAAGACTGACGCTTTCTCTTCTTCGTCTTTCCCCGATTTGGAAGGGACGGGGAAAACTTGTTTAGTGGAAACTGATTTTCCCGCACCTCGCGGCGATCAGATCTGGTCGAAGGCGATTACCTGGCGTCGCAGCGTCCTGAAACGAAAACGGGCGACTGTTTCTTGCAAGGATGCTGCATACGACGTGAGGTATGGGTCCACATGCAAGCGCTCAACTCATGGGCCCGGGCGAAACGGTGACATGGCACGGAGCGCGGGCGTGGGCGGGTTAGCTGCGTGCTTGGCCGCAGCCGCGGCTGTTGGGATGAATGACAGTAACACCGGCGCTATGGACGGTTGAATCGGTCCGTGGGATGGGGGGATTATGCGCCAGAATTGCGGTGAGTCCACGGGTCAATGTCGAGGCGGTGCACACAGTCGTCCACTCGGCTCGTGTCTGTTGCGTGAAGACCGGAAACCTATAGAGCCATTGGCTCCCATGCCGCGCTCCGGCCGCTCTCCCACACGCACACCGCCCATCTTGCATTCGTACGGAAACCCGCGAGTTTCGGACGTCGCGCAGATCTCTTGTCAGAGGCTGGGAACCCATCGCGGCAGAAGTTGCCAGTGCGAGTAATGGCATGCCCCCACCTTTTCGTCCTCCTTGGTCGCCGGGCGTTAAAGCGGGGGGAAGGGGTATGAGCAGGGTTGACCCCTGTTTGGGTCACGGCGAGAGTTTTGTCGCAGGCCCCAAGGGTCTGTGGGGAACACTGAGAATGGGTCGGCCGTCCGTGCTCTTGCGTTGGAAGCCGACCATCGAATTCAATGAGATCTATGAAGGCATCTCTAATCTGTTGTTGGTTGGGGAGGATGGCGTGCTGGGGTGGCTTGGGTCAGATGGGAAGGAGCTGCTGCAGGAGGCGGAAGGCACCCCCAACTCGGACCATTACTGGACATTGGAAGGTGGCGGCCGGTGACCTCTCCCACAGCGAGCTCCGCTCAAGTGGACAGGAGATGGCACTGAACACCACCAACGAAGCACGCAGCACCAGACACATCATCGCTCCCGTAGTTATGGCGTCGTTTTTAGCCAGGTCCAAAATCCTCGAAGACGACGAAGTACATACATCAAGGATCACTCACGTACGGTGGGATAGGGGCATATCCGATTCCAGCCTACCGTCTAACATCCATCATGAGTCAAGGCGTGCAAAGGGCCGGGCGTCTACTTGACATATAGCTGACAACTTTCCGCAGCGACAAGATCACTCGCCTCCACCCGGGGGCACCCAACCATCGCTGAGTGGCACGTGAATACGTAGTAGGGCCTGCCATGCTGCTCGTGGAAAAGTGCTTTGGAGGCCCTGAGCGGGCAATTTGAGGACGAAGACCACCGTGTCTTGCCTGATCCTCTGCTCCGCCCAAGACGGGCAAGTCGGTAAAGCATCGCCATCGAGGCTTGGAAGGAAAGCCATGGCATCCGATGCGGGTCGTGGACATGAGCCTGCACAGCCACACCTTGGGAGGGAGCCGTTGTCTGCGCCGCGCCGCTCCTCCCCGCTGCTGCATGGTACCAGAACACCCGCAGCCAGGAGCTGGAGCCTTCTCGTGTCACAGACAATCTCGGCCAGGCTCGACATCTAGGACTTGGCGCACACATCGAAGTAACACGCGGAATCGTCCGTTTTGTTTCGTCAGGCTGACTCGCGATCTGCCTCGACGGGAACCCCGTCCCACCCTGTCTCTTCGTCATTGGCCGCCTGGCATCTGCACCGGCTCGGACGGTCTTGCTGATAGGCCCGGGGGTGGACGAGAGCCCACTGATCGAAGGCAGCCCGCCGAATTGGGAACGGGTATTGTGGAACCCGAGGGCGCCCCGCCTGTTTTACACATGCCGCCCCTGGAGGTTGGACCTGAGAATCTCTCCGACAGGTTGACCGATCCCATTTTCAGGAACGCGCCGCTCGCGATCTCGCCTTCAATCTGCGGTTGCCGCGTCACGGCATCTTATCCTCTCGGGAAGGTACCTGACCTAGCACATCGATCCGCAATCCCCCGCTCGCCTCACCCTGACCCCGGTCTCCCGCCTGCACCTCCGCGTCGTAATCCAACCCCGCCGGCGCTGCCCGCAAGTCCTACCTCAGCTCTGAGTCCTAAATCCCACACACCTTCACTCGCCTGGAGCATCCCCGCTGCACCCGAGAAAGGACGTGCGCCTCCCACCTGTCGGCGCCTTCATTCCGCGGCTCCAATACAAAATCTCCCTCCTGCCACAACGTGCATCGAAACAAACAGGGCTGAGATGATGGGCGGGATGAAGAAGTATCTTTGAGATCTTTGTTCCCTCATGTTGTTTTGTGCTGTCCGTCAAACGTCGCCATGGACCCAGACAAGCTTCGCAATCCGCTGCGCTTAGGCAGAGACGAGTCGTCGGCCTCGGGCCTCTCAACCCTGCGCGCTTCTGCTCGGTCGCCGTCGTTTCGGCGTTTGAGCCTAAGGAAATCGCGGTCGTCATCGTGCTCCACCACCGATTCCGTCTCCATACTCTCCACCGAGTCCCACGTCTCACCACCATCGTCTTGCGTGTAAGTTTCCCTTCGATACACTTCGCCAATTATACATAGCATACCCATGTGTCCAACCCCAGTATTCCATTAAAGCTCGAGCTAAGCCGCCGCGATATCTAGCACGCGAGACACCTCTCGTGATGAGTGTGCCTTCCACCGCTTCATGGTCTGGGTGGCCGTGAAGCGCAACGAGTGCGTGCGCATGACGCCCAGCGAGCGCCTCGAATGCCCGCTCCTCCGGTGTAGGAAGCGTTTCGCGACCCACGAGCTGATGCTCCGACATCTCTACGCCTGCGGCGAGCTCGACTCCGGCGAGTACTGGTGCTACGATTGCGAGCGACCCGAGCGATTTGCCGACAGCGCGTGCAAGCGATGTCCCGCGAATGCGACAAAGCGCCGGAAGATCATGTCCATGGCGCGGAGCTTCTTTACCTCGCTCGGGCACAAGTCGCGTAGAGATGGAAGCTCCCTGAAGTCGCTACCTGAAGGAGACACGCTCATCCCGCCACCAAGCTACGAGTCGTTGGACCTACAACTAAGTGAGCTTCCCTCGGCGGGTATGATACCCGAGCTTGACTCTACGGAGGTGGGTCTCGAGCCGGCGCCGGCGCCGGCCAGTACCCCAACGCCGGATCCCGAGCCGGAACCGGAGCAGGAGCCCATGCTGGCCTTCTCCGAGGCCATGCCACACTCGACACCACGCTCCATCTTTCCCACCGAGCTTGACACCCGGCTGTCGCTGGCGGCTCCTCACGACAGCGCCGTCGAGAGTTGGGTCAATGGCCCCATGGCATATCTCCCGTCTGAAACGACGGGCGTGCGGTGCTCGGTTGACGAGCGCCGGATGAAGACGCGGAGCAAGACGCTGGCACCTAGCACCTCTCTCAGGTCTAACGCCAGCAATTCAAGCACCAACACCACGAATACTATGGATAGCTTGACGAGCACGGATACCACGGATAGCACCAACACCGCTGACACTGTGTGGAGCGAGCCATGGTCCGCTGTCGACGCCTTCGGCTCCGAGCTGGACCCGCCGCTGTCTGGGACGCTGTGCCCATCCAAGTTCGATGGCGGTGACTTGGGGATGGGCGGTTATGATGGAGCTTTAGATGAGGACATTCTGATGCGGGACCCTGCTCAGGAGCTTCCTGGGGATCCATCGTTCTTCGACACGTTGTCTGGTGCTGCAGACACTCTTGCTAGCACACATGATCTCCTCTCGTTCGGGAACTCAGGTGCCCATGGACAGGACTCCTCTATGGGGTTGCTTGGGATGTCTCGTGGGATGTTGGGTATTGGCGACATTACGGGGGATCTCTCTATGAGAGCGTCGCCTTCTTCGAACGAGCAGGACTCATCTATGGGAATTCTTGGCAACCCGGACGGATTCATGGATGCTGAGAGCTTCACACCTGACCTCTCTATAGGGGCGTCGCCTTCTACGAACGAGCCAGGCTCATCCATGTCAATGGCTGGGAACGTTAGCGGGCTTATGGGGGTTGGTAACATCACACCAAGTCTCAATACGGAACTTTCGCCTTTCTCAAACGAACGGAAGTCGTCGATGGGAATGCTTGGCGACCCGACCAGGAAGGGTATTATCAGTATTACACCAAATATCTCCACAGAAGCGTCGCCTTCTTCGGAACCAAAGCTGCCTTTCTCTCCCCGCGTCGACCCGTCCTCACTCGTTGCTTCGATATGGGAAACGTTACAAGCTCACGTATCTTCGTCCAAGGCCAAGCTACGCCCGATGACGAGCAATGGCCTTGCTGCACGATTCTTAGCTCTAGATCCCCGAACGGTTGGATCTTGTGGCCATGCCACTTTGAAGGCGGTGTTGCAGGGACGCCCGCCGGAATCCGAGCTCCACCTCCTCTGTTACGTCCACATCGCCTACGCCTACTTCCTCGTGGTGCACCAAGAAGACGCAGATGGCCATTCCAGAACGCTCTTCGCTCAGGCACTGGGTTACGCTGTGATGCTCGGCATCCCTTCGCAGGCAGAGTATTTGGAGATTGCCTGCGCGGTTTGGGAACCTGATGTTTCCGGAAAATCGAAGTCGACCAACATGGTGCCTTTGCGACTCCAGCCTGCAGGAAACCCACTTGCACTGGGGTTCCCTGCCTCGCTGAAGGGCAAGGGGCCTGATAATGACCTGCAAGGAAACGATGCCCTGCTTGCTGTTGTCCAACATCTGCTAGATGGTAAGTTGTCATCTAATACTGTACTAACCTTTCAATCACTGACATCTCCAAACCAGAGTTTGAGTATTCGACCCTATCTTCCAAGCCACCTCCCTTATCAGACGTGCCGTCACCCGACCCCGGGACTCCGCGTGCCCTGGACGCCAGCTTGTTGCCCTCTGGCGATGCATTCCCGTCCTTCGGGAGTGCTGTTGAGGACACCGTGAACTTCATCAACCAGCGATTCGGCTCTGCGCCGGGCTTAACGTCTGCTCTGCAGCTCGTTAACCAGCGCGTGAGTAAAGGGTGTATCTCGTCAGTTCGGCAGGCGGAGCTAGAGATTTTGCAGGCGGCTCGTGTAAGTTGCCCAGTCACCCAACGCTCAAGGGCACACTTCCATGACGGTACCACTACCTTAACGACAGTGGATCTAACAACCACTTAGGGACCTATGCCTTTATCAACAGCCATAAACCAGTACGCTCCATTCGTCCGAAAGCAGTGCGACCTCCTTTACTCCACGCAGGCAACTGGCATGGCATGGCGCGTCACCCACTATGAGCAGGTCATCGATCTCATTGAAGCGATGATGTCCAGCATCGTGCCGGGGAGTGATTACCACAAGCCACCCGATACGAGCGACCTTGATGAGTTCTTGGCTCTATCATCGCCGCTCGAAACTGGTGCCGACGTGTCGCCTGATTACACCACGCTGGAGTATAAGCTGTCTCCTGGGACTAATACACCCGCCTCATATACAGTCGGCAAGGACGCCTCATCCCCGGACCATGCAATACCGCATACCCGGAAAAACGCGGAGCAGAACCCGGATTTGACCGCCCCGAAAACCGGCCCATCGCCTCCGGCGCCAGCAGCCGAAAAGGTCGAGGCCTCGATTTGCTGCGAGATCTGCGGCTACCGCCCCCGCGGCTCCCCGGATTGGTTCAAGGGCAGCATGGCGAAGCACAAAAAGACACAGCACAGGTCGGAGCCGCGGATCTACAAGTGTCCGTTCCCGGGATGTACTAGCAAGTATAAAAACCGGCCCGATAATCTGAGGCAGCATCAGATTGACAAAGGGCATTTTGTTAACGGGGAGGGGCGTGGTGTAAGAGCCGGGGGGAAGTCTGAGGGGAAGAAGGAGAGTAAGAGGAGGAAGGTGGGTTGAGCATGTGTGAGGTCTACACTGGGTGTGGACTGGCTTCATTAATGGCACGAGGGGCTGAGCGAGACACCGGACAAGGGGAGGAAGATGTAGGTTAGCCCAGGGTTACTTTTGGGGCACGTCGAGGGCTAGATTTGGGTGTGCTTGGGGCTTTTTTTTTTTGGGATTCGCTTTTCCAGTTACTGATACCACGTTGAAGAGGCATGAGGCGTATATTGGCGTTTTGACATTGTGTTTAGATATGGGACGATGATATGGCAGCGCCTTGTCCTTGGCCTTGGATCCTTCTAAATGCATGAGAATTTTTCAGCCTTAAGCCTTTTCTGATGAGGAATTGATAGTATGAGTTTCGTTCTGCGAAACCATCGTCTTGGGAGTCAACTACCAGACGACTAGCTGGGACGAAAACCGATCCTGATCACTCATTCCATCTTGCCCGGAGAAGTCTCTCCATCTCCTTTGCAAATAGCTTCAACTCGAACACCGACCTCTATTTGTACACCCGGTAAGATGCCTCACTCTAGCCTTGACGAGGTTATTCCCACTGCGACGCGAACCCACGTGATCCGACCGCAGGGGGCGTGTGATGCCAAAGCTCACATTGACGTCGGCCGCTCGCGCCAACAATCCACAATCCCTACAGTAGGATACTGGAAACTGGGACTGGAATGATATCTGCGAGAGACAAGGGGTGTATTATCGCGCACTGTCCACGCTGGCGTGGGAGTACTAAACCGGGTACCGGATACCACACTCCGAAGCGGCCAGGTGGTGGGGTGTACATGCCGCCTGGGGCCATGTCCGAGCGCATGTCGGTACCTAGTCGGCGTGTGGGATCAGGGGGCCTTCCCGTGGAAGCTGGTGGGAGCGGGGGGTAGCGGTAGGCGGTACCCGCCAAAACGGTACCTCACCCCGGATGAGAAGCGAGCACGCCGTGTTTATCGCCACATCTCTGACCCGGCGGATGGGGCGTGGGGACAAGGCCTGCCATTGGCCGACGCGCACCCTTGACCCAGTGTTATTTTCAGGCAGCGGCTGGCCATTTCCGGGGTCCTAGCGTTTTCCCACACCAGCCCAACCCGAAACTTTCCTTCTTCACTCCCTCCACCCTCCCATGGTTCCCCCCCTCCTCCGCTCTGCCTTTTCCCTCGACACCTCCCACAAAAAGCCAGCGGGAGAAAATTTCGACCCCGAGCCCACATCAAACCCACACCCCAGCGGTCCACACCCTCCCCCCTTTTCCCTCATTACTCTGTATTCACCCCCGAGGGTTTCCTGTACGGGCACGACGCACTGCAAGCCCATCATCAACCCATCGCTAGGATTACCAAACCTTAAAACGACACATTAGCGTTATCCCACCCCCGATTGTCTCCTTTGTCCCCTCTCCCCGCTCGTAAGGCTTCCCCGGCCCCCGGCTCCCCCGGCCTCGCAGTCGCAGCCCATCGCGCCGGACCCCGCTCGCGCGCCCCTCCCCCCTCCGCCATCATGTCCGCCCTGGGGCAGTCGGGATCCGCCCCCCATCCTAGCCTGTCCTTCCCTCCCCAGGTTGGCATCCGACGGAGCGCCGCGTTCCAGCCAAACCACGCCCCCTCCCAGAACAAGGGATCTCCCGTCCCTCACGCGACGTCGCCTTATCAGCAGCAGGCCTACGCCCCGCAGCAGGCGCCCCAGGCGACGTACCAACATCACCTCTTCAACCAGGCCAGCGTGAACGGTAATGTCGCCAACGCACCGGGACGCGGGCCCCAGAGCCACGTCCCGAGTGCCGTCGTCCAGGCGAGGCAGCGGGCTGCTCCGCCGCGGCAGCAGACGCCGTCCATGATGTACGGCCAGCAGCAGATGACCCAGCCGATGCACAGCGAGGGCATCATGTCCCACCAGGGACACCAGCCACACCAAGCCCATCAACCTCACCAAGCGCACCAGACTCTCCAGCATCCGACACACCCTAGCCACCAGACTCATCCTTCCCATCAGGCGCCGCAGAGCCATGCCGCCCACCAGACGCAGCAGCAGCAGCAGCAGCAGCAGCAGCAGCAGCAACAGCAACAGCAGCAGGCGGCGACCGCGGCGGCTCACCAAGCTCACCAGGCAGCCGCCCATCACTCGTTAGCGCAGCAGCAGAATCATCACGTCGCCCACCAGCCTCACCCCCAGGCTCATCAACCACACCAAGCACACCAGGCCCACCAGGCTCAGCAGGCGGCAGCCGCACAGCAGGCGCATCAGGCCCAGCAGGCGCACCAAGTTCAGCAGGCCCGGACACAGCAGACGCCGACCCCAACGATACCCACCCAGCCACACCCTCAGGTCCAGGTCCCCGTGCAGACCAAGGCTGCGCCCAAGCCGCAACCGCCCGAGACACCCGTGCAACAGCAGGAGCAGAATGCGGCGGAGTCCATGGAGGTCGAGAGCCATGCCGACAATGGCGATGATAACAGTAGTACGCTTGAGTCCAAGGTCGGGAGTGATTCGCCGTTCGTGCCACGTCAGCCGATGGGAGAGATGATGTCGGCGCCTCCGGAGGGCGGAAGCTACCAGACGTTGGAGGATGTCCATAAGAGTGTGCTCCAGTACTGTACATCTGTTGGCTATGCCATCGTCATTGGCAGATCGAAGAAGACGGTTCCTGGGCTGAAGAAGGTCCTGTTTGTGTGCGATCGCGCCGGGAAGCCCCCGAACCGCGTTAGCCAGGAGGCGCGGAAGCGCAAGACGTCATCCCGGAAATGCGACTGCCCCTTCGGCTTCTTCGCTATCGAGCAGAGGACGCAGTGGACGATCCGATACCGGCCGGATCCGCAGCACCTGCAGCACAACCACGGCCCCAGCGAAAGCCCGCTGAACCACCCGGCGGCGAGGAAGCTGGACAGCAAGATGGTGGCGGCCGTCAAATCGCTGAAAGAAAACGGTATGTCCCACTTCCCTCTAGCATGTCCCTATTAACATTTTATTTCGTCCTAACCAGGTTCAGGTGTCGGGGTCAGCCAGACGCTCGAGATCCTGCAAGGCGAGAACCCGCACGCCGCGATCCTACCCCGGGACATATACAACGCGCGAGCGGCGATCAACCGGAACCCTCAAAAGGTAGAGACGGGCCTTGCCGAGAACCGGCCGGCGATTTACAGCAAGCCGCACCCGACGGCTGAGGAGCGAATTAGGGCGGATCTCCGGCGGGAACTCGCAAAGGCGCGTGAGGATATGGATAAGATGAAAGAGGAAACCAAGAAGGAGATCGAGGGATTGAAGGCCGAGATTGCGAAGAAGGACAAGCTGATTGAGCGGTTCGAGACGTTTATCGACATTTGCAACGAGCGGGTCATGATACAGCGGCAGAGACTGGCGGGCGATGAAGGTGGGGCGCGAAGAGGTGGTGCGAAGTGACGGGGCTGTGACACTAACGGGCGACCTCTCGGGGCCGGATCATACGTGGTTTGCTAGTGTCCCGGGGATTCCGTGTACGAGGAGGCTGTGGCTTAGGGCCCCGTCCATCTCTACAACGGTGGCGCTGAAGGGCGCAAGGGCGTTGCTGCGTGGACTCTCATCTCATCCACATTCGGACTTTTCTGTCGTTTTTTGAGGGGTTAAGGAGCTATAGGGGTTCTTTCAAAGTGACGGGACATGTTTCTTCCGCCCGTCACTGGGTAATATTCGCGGGGAATTGCGGGAAATCGGGAAACTGGCTTTTGCTTTATCAAAGGAGAGAGAGGGGGATTTCACGGATGCATTCATGTTTAATGATTCTACGTTCTTCCGGAAAGAATAAAAGACGGGTTTTAGAGGGGAAGTTAGCTGTGGACTTTCCATCATTCGGTACATTACTCATACACGTTCTGCTGACGGTGTCTTGACTCACCCATTTCCGTGAAGCAGTGGTGGACGTTCATGTTGAGATTATAAGCGATGCTTGATGCCTGAAGGGGTCTGTTATTTGTTGACGCAAGGGAACCTCTGAGATACGAATTGACTTTTAGCTCTTGGATGTCAGGAGGTCAAGCCTACATACATACGCGTCGGCTGTCGAGGCTTGGCAATGACGAATTACGTAGAATTGTCTCCTCAACGTGTGCTGGACGGCATAATGGCCAGGTCGTCTGGAATGTCACTCGATAACCGTAGACCTCAACACGAGCTCTGGCACTGAGACGGATCAGCTTGACATCTGGCCAACCCACCGTTTGTGAGGGCGCCGATTTGGCAACCCCATCAAGGCGGGATGGCTTGACGCGTGGCGGCAGCTTGCGGAGGGGCGTCGTTAATCCTACCCCCTGTGGGCTCGCGAGATTAGCGGCCGGGGTGTCCCGTCCCAGAGCTAATTGCGGGTGTGGACTTTACGGGGTAGCGGCGTTTGACAGGGGGCCTGGGTCGTCCGATTAGGACGGGGTGTCTTGCCAGCCTGTAACGCTAGCTAAAAGAGGAATGCCAGTTGTGGAGTGCTTACAGTTAGTCAGCTAAGAGAGCGTTTTTGGCACGCCCCTGATGACACGCCAGCACGCCCTGCCTGCGAGACCCTTTTGACCTCCGTCGGCAAGTCTCATTGGATAAGCAGTCCCACTCTTAACCACCACGTAGCCCGTTATCCGGTAACACCAAGTACCTTACGGAGTACTTGGGTACAACGGGGTTTGATTGCAGACTCTCCACTCCACCCCCTTCCGTTCCATGCAGCACGGCGCGCAGGGGTTCCTCAACCGCGTTGGACTTCGTCAGAAAGAGTCGCATTCTCCCCGGCACCAGAGAGCAGCCTATCTCCTTTCCATCCAGACGAGACGATCGCCTTTAATAGCACGATCCGAAGCGAGTACGAAGGGCGCCCGCGAAAACTTACGCCGTTGAACGCGAAAAAAAAAGCGCCACGCCTGGTGGTTAGTCCCGAGGTAACTGCCACACCGCACTCTCGGCCTGTGCCCGATATCGAAACACGCTCGCGTCCGATCCCCATACCTTTCAAACGTTGTGACAAGACTCGCGGCTCTTTGATCTGATCTTCCGACAGCCGCCGTATCTTCGGCACCTTCCATTCTGCTCCTTGTCTTATTCGCAATACCTTTCGGGTTTCCTCGTTTGTGTGCATAAGATAGACATATACCCCCTCCCCCTCCGTTTTCTCCGTTCACACCATTTCGCGCTACGACGATAGAGCGATGATATCCTCTTGAATACAACCTCTTCCGATCCGAATAGATACCTGCCGAAGCGATGGAGGTATCGTCTCCGCCGCCACCCGGCGCGAACGGCGTCGGCCTGGCGCCACTTCCGACGCTCGACCCGAGCCAGGTCCTCGACCACCTAGTTGGCGTTGTTGGGAGCACTCTGGGGGCCTCGAGGGAAGAGCTCCAGAACCCTGGTAGCTTGCTGCACGAGAGCCGCATAAACGACACGACGCAGAGATGTG
Organism: Sordariomycetes sp. B11D1; assembly: GCA_025503055.1. Classification (NCBI taxonomy): domain Eukaryota; kingdom Fungi; phylum Ascomycota; class Sordariomycetes; species Sordariomycetes sp. B11D1. The sequence goes on from JAMFQS010000102.1 coordinate 48,459, forward strand.
TCCGGTTCGCGACTGACACCCAGCAGCACCTCTACGTGCAGAAGGACATTGTCCCCTTGCCTGCTGAGAGCGCGGCCGAGGAGCCTCGTATGTCCACTCCACATCCCATGCCTGCCTTCGAGGTTAATAGCTAACCATCACGCGCCAGGGGCTCCCATGCACACCTATACCGTGGCGACCGAAATATCCTCGTCCACGACGACCGTCGCGTCCCTTATCTTCCTAAAGAAGGCTCAACCGCTCGACCCGGTGCTGCCTCTGACCTCCCAGATCCTCGTCTCGACCCTCCCCGGGCCTGCTACACTCAACGCCACGGTTGGCGAGCAAGGCCCCTCCACGTCCCCGTACGAAATCCTCCAGTCCGTTATCCACAACGCGCTGGTGCCCTACTTCGACGCGAATACAAAGACGCAGCTCTTGAACGGCGCGAGAGGCCGTGCGGACGTCGATTCGAAGACGGGTATCCCCATTACGAAGAAGAGGTGGAACGACTTGGAGCTGAGCTTGCTCCACCTGCAGGAGAATGTCGAGATCCCGCAGGTGTCCCTGGCTTTCCACCCCGTTGTCCAGACGGCGCTTGACACGGCTGAGAGCCAGAGTATCAAGCCGACGCTTGAGCTGGTTCCTACCGAGCTGCTGCAGGACACAACTATTTTGAACAACCTGACTGCAAACGTCAACAGTTGGATCAAGTCTATCCAGGGCATCACCAAGATGACCAGGGACCCCTCGTCTGGGCCGAACCAGGAGTTGAAATTCACTGCGAGCCAGGAGATCAACTTCTGGTTGTCCATGGAGTCTGCCCTTGAGGCCATCGAGGGTCAGCTCGAGAGCGATGGAGTTCTGCTGACCCTGGGAATTCTCAAGCAGGCGAAGCGGTTCCAGGCGACTGTTAGTTTCACGTCCGACACTGGCTTGAAGGAGGCTATGGAGAAGGTGCAGAAGTACAACCAGCTGATGAGAGATTTCCCCCTCGACGAGCTTCTCTCCGCCACGTCGCTGGCAAAAGTCAAGGATGCCGTGGTCCAGGTCTTCGCCCACCTCAACAAGAAACTCAAAATCTGCCCTTACCCAATTCGGCGAGCACTCCCCCTGGTTGAAGCGATTTCTGGTGATCTCGACGAGGTGCTCCATAGGCTCCTTCCGGGGACAGAGCTGGTAGACCTCGACTACCCCGAATTCCAGTCGGTAATGAAGGATTGCGATGCGATCTTCCAGACCTGGGAGGAGAACATCAAGGAGTTCACGAACGTGGCCCGTGAGGTCACCCGCCGCAGGAACGACAAGTTCATTCCCATCAAAGTCAACAAGAAGCACTCGGACCTCGAGCAGCGGCTCAACTACGTCAGCACTTTCAGGGACAACCACGAGCAACTGCAGCGGACCATAGTGAACGTTCTCGGCCCAAAGGCGTCCGCTGATGGAGCGCCGGATTCCACCGGCACCAACGGCGCCATCGTTATTGAGGAGATGGGCGATGTTGATGCGGTGGAGGAGGTTAGGCAGGCCTGGGAGGCTCTCAGGAACGTCGATCTTCTTGATGTCTCGCCACAGGGGACGGAGAGATGGGCGAGAGCGGAGAACATGTACAACGAGAGGACCTCGCGAGTCGAGAACTCCATTATCACCCGGCTTCGTGACCGCCTCGGTAAGGCGAAGAATGCGAACGAAATGTTCCGCGTTTTCTCCAAGTTCAACGCCCTCTTTGTGCGGCCCAAGATCAAGGGCGCCATTGCCGAGTACCAGCACCAGCTGCTCGACCACGTCAAGCACGCGATTAACGGTCTCCATGAGCGGTATAAGCAGCAGTACGGCAACTCCGAGGCCCACCTGATGGCTCAGCTTCGTGACCTCCCGCCCGTGTCTGGCGCCATCATTTGGGCGCGCCAGATCGAGCTCCAGCTTGACGCCTACATGAAGAAGGTTGAGCATGTCCTTGGCGAGGAGTGGAAGGTCCATTCTGAGGGTCAGAAGCTCCTCCACGAGAGTGACCTGTTCCGGTCGAAGCTTGACACTCGACCCATCTTTGACGCGTGGTCCCGGGAGGTGAAGAAGAGGAAGATCTCGATCGCTGGACAACTCTTCACCGTTACCAGGGTCCGCTCGTCCAACAGCCTCGAACTCACGGTGAACTTCGACCCTCAGATTATTACCCTGTTCAAGGAGACGAGGAACCTTGCATGGCTGAACTACTCGGTCCCCCACACCATCGGCTCCGTCTCGAAGGATGCCAAGAGGGTCTACCCGTATGCTGTTAGTCTCATGGAGGGCGTGCGAACCTTCTCGCAGACCATGCGGCAGATTTCTCAGATGGGCGAAGAGGCTGTCCTTCTCAACGGATATCGTAACGATGCTTTTTCCCACATCAGGAGGGGTGTGCCGCTCAAGTGGGAGACGTTTGTTTCTTCCTACGACGTTTACTTCAACGCCAACCGCAACCCCCAGAACTTAGGAGAGCTAGGCCTGGGAAAGCCGGGCGAGAGCAAGCACGGCATGTTCATCCGCGAATTTGTCGCGGCGATCTCCCTTCTTCAGGCTAAGACCATCACCCTCGCCTCTATTCATACCACTGTGGAAAAGGCGCTTGCGGAGCTTGCCACCTGCCCCTACCAGCACGAGGAGTTCCAGTCCCGTCTCGAGACGATCCAGACTGCCGTGGACCAGTTGAACCTGGAGCAGTATGTTAACTTAAACTTCTGGGTCGAGGGAATGAACCAGAAGATCAAGACGGTCCTCCTCACCCGCCTGCACCACGCCATCCTTTCCTGGATCAGTGCCTTCGAGGACGACTATGTCGATGCCGGCTCGCGGAAGCAGGTCACCGAATCAAATGACGATGCAAAGGATATTCCTGTCATGCCCCGTCTGATCCACGAGCTAGCCATGAGGAACCAAGTTATTTACGTCGAGCCTCCACTGGAGCATAGCCGGGCGAGCTGGTTCCTGCATCTCCATGGATGGCTTGGCGTTGTCTGCAACCTGCCCAAGATCAAGGCTACCAGATACCAGATGACTCTGACCGCCGCCAAGAACGACGATGCCCGGTTTACTGATCTGCCCATGGAGTGCACGGACGTGTTGGGCCGGGCGTACGTCTCGATGGAGAACAAGCTCCAGGAGATCAGCGCTTACGTCGACAAGTGGCTGCAGTTCCAGTCCCTGTGGGATCTGCAGTCCGAGCAAGTCTACGAGGCCATTGGAGAGAAGTTGTCGAGCTGGCTTCAACTCCTCCAGGATATCCGGAAGACGCGTGAGACCTTTGACACGCAACAAGTCAGCCAATCGTTTGGACATGTCACCATCGACTACGATCAGATCCAGGCCCGCGTCAACACAAAGTATGATCAGTGGCAACATGACCTCCTCCACAAGTTTGCAGGCCGTCTCGGGGCCCGCATGCGGGAGGTCTACACCGAGATGGAGAAGATGCGCCAGGATCTTGAGCCGCAGACCCTTGAATCTGCCTCCACCGACAAGGCTGTCAAGTTTATCACCGCCGTCCAGGCTTGCAAGAGGAGCGTCAAGAGCTGGGCTCCGGAAATTGACCTGTTCACCTCGGGAACTTCGACGCTCCAGCGGCAGCGGTACTCGTTCCCGAAGGAGTGGATAGACATTGCCCAGATCCGGACCGAGTGGGATGCCATCAATGAGCTGTTGGAGAAGAAGTCAAAGGTCGTGAACGACCAGACGGATGCACTCCGCGCGAAGATCATCTCGGAAGATAAGCTTGTCAACGAGAGGATTGCCGAGATCGCAGCGCAGTGGAACGAGGAGAAGCCCGTATCGGGTAATATCCCGGCCGACGTCGCGTCCGCTACGCTTACACAGTTCGCGACCCGCATCGCTAACCTCCAGGAGCATTCGCAAATGGTCGCGAAGGCGAAGGAGGCGCTTGACCTGCCTCCCAGCCCCCAGTCGTCGCTCTCTGAGATGATGGAAGAAGTGCAGGACTTCCAGTCCGTGTGGGCCAATCTCTCGACCATCTGGGCCAGTCTCAACGATACTAGGGAGACTCTATGGACTGCAGTGCAGCCGCGGAAGATCCGGTCCAAGATTGACGATCTCCTCAAGAGCACCAAGGAGATGCCTAGCCGGATGCGGCAGTACGCTGCTTTCGAGCACGTACAGACGGTTCTCCGTGGCCTCTTGAAGGTCAACACTACGCTGTCGGGCCTGAAGTCGGACGCCATCAAGGAGCGTCACTGGACCAAGATTTTCAAGCAGCTCCGTCCGGGCAAGCGGTACTCGGCCGTTTCCATGACCCTCGGCGACGTGTGGGACCTTAACCTCGTCGCGACCGAGGCAGTTGTGAAGGATGTCATCGCCCAGGCACAGGGCGAGATGGCACTGGAGGAGTTCTTGCGCCAAGTCAGGGAGACCTGGACGAACTACGCCCTCGACCTCGTCAACTACCAGAACAAGTGCCGCCTTATCCGTGGCTGGGATGACCTTTACACGAAGTGTGGCGAGCACATCAACTCTCTCGGCGCCATGAGACACTCGCCGTACTACAAGGAGTTCGAGGAGGAGGCGTCCTCGTGGGTGGACAAGCTCAACCGTATTCACGAACTGTTCAATGTATGGATTGATGTCCAGCGCCAGTGGATCTACCTCGAGGGTGTCTTCACTGGAAACGCGGATATCAAGCATCTCCTGCCCATCGAGTCGGGCCGCTTCCAGAACATCAACAGCGAGTTCCTCTCGGTGATGAAGAAGGTCTACAAGCAACCGTACGTGTTGGAGGTTGTCGCGATCCCTGGAGTCCAGACCTCGCTCGAGCGTCTTTTCGAGCTTCTGGGAAAGATCCAGAAGGCCCTGGGAGAATACCTCGAGAAGGAGCGTCTGTCGTTCCCAAGGTTCTACTTTGTCGGTGACGAGGATCTCTTGGAGATGATTGGCAACAGCAACGATACTCTCCGCATTGCGAAGCACTTCAAGAAGATGTTTGCGGGTATCTCCGGACTGACCATGGATGGCGAAAACTCCATCATCACCGGCTTCACCTCCAAGGAAGATGAGGTTGTGAAGCTCAAGAAGGAGATCTCCCTCGCCAAGACGCCCCGTATCAATGACTGGCTTACTCTGCTTGAATCGGGTATGAAGTCGACGCTTGCGCAGCTCCTGGCGGAGGCTGTAGAAGCGTACACGCCCATCTTCGACGCCGAAACGTTGGACCGTGAGGCTTTTAATAGGTACAAGGACGAGTTCCCCAGTCAAATCGTCGTTCTGGCTACCCAGGTCGTGTGGACCACCGCGGTCGAGAAGGCGCTTGTGTCCGGTGGTGGGAAGCTCCTGGAATCGCTCCATGAGCGCGAAGTCAGTATCCTCGGGTACCTCGCTGATACCGTCCTCGGTGACCTCGGTGTCATTGAGCGCAAGAAATGCGAGCAGCTCATCACCGAATGCGTCCACCAGCGGGATATGCTCGAGAAGTTAATCAAGGCCAACGCGACGCACGAGAAGCATTACCTCTGGCTTCTCCAGATGCGCTACGTGTATACTCCCGAGGGAGACTACGCCCAGCGTCTCCACATCAAGGTGGCCAATGCCAAGCTGGCATACGGCTTTGAGTACCTCGGTGTCCCCGACCGTCTTGTCAAGACCCCTCTTACCGACAGGTGCTTCAGCACCCTTGCCCAAGCCTTGTGCCAGCGCCTCGGTGGCTCGCCTTACGGACCCGCTGGTACCGGAAAGACCGAGTCCGTCAAGGCGCTTGGTGTCGAGCTCGGAAGATTCACGCTCGTGTTCTGCTGCGACGATACCTTTGATAACCAGGCCATGGGTCGTATCTTCCTCGGTATCTGCCAGGTTGGTGCCTGGGGATGCTTCGATGAGTTCAACCGTCTCGAAGAGAGGATTCTGTCGGCTGTCTCGCAGCAAATCCAGAATATCCAGCTTGGCCTCAAGCAGGGTGCCGACAACCCCAACTCCCAGATTGACCTCGTCGGGCGGCAGCTCCATGTGAACGCGAACACGGGTATCTTCATCACGATGAACCCCGGGTATGCCGGCCGATCCAACCTTCCGGACAACCTCAAGAAGCTCTTCCGAAGCGTCGCGATGTCCAAGCCCGACAAGGAACTCATCGCCGAGGTCATGCTCTACTCGCAGGGCTTCAACCAAGCCAAGCCGCTTTCCAAGCAGACTGTTCCTTTCTTCGACCAGTGCTCCGTGAAGCTGTCTAAGCAGGCCCACTACGACTTTGGTCTCCGTGCGCTCAAGAGCGTGCTTGTCAGCTCTGGAGGTCTCAAGCGTGCTCGCCTGGTCGAGGGAGAGACGGAAAACCGCGACGACACCCTTTTTGAGCCGGAAATCATCGTCCAGAGTATTAGGGAAACGATTGCCCCGAAGCTCATTCAGGGTGACGTCGAGATCATGACGTCTATCGAGGAGACTTGCTTCCCTGGCATCCAATATGTTCCCGCGAACCTGGAGAAGCTTGAGAACGCCATTCGCACGCTGGCCAAGGAGAGGCAGATGGTGGTCACCGACACCTGGCTGACCAAGGTGATTCAACTCTACCAGATCCAGAAGATTCACCACGGCGTGATGATGGTTGGTGATTCTGGTAGCGGAAAGTCGGGTGCCTGGAGGCTTCTTCTTGATGCCCTCCGTGTGGTTGAGGATGTTGAGGGTGTATCGCATGTCATCGATTCCAAAGTCATGTCCAAGGAGGCCCTGTACGGCAATCTCGATCCGACGACCCGCGAATGGACCGACGGTCTCTTCACTAGTGTACTCCGCAAGATTGTTGACAACCTCCGTGGCGAGGATACCAAGAGGCACTGGATCGTCTTTGATGGCGATGTCGATCCGGAATGGGTTGAGAACCTGAACAGTGTGCTCGACGACAACAAACTCTTGACACTGCCCAACGGAGAGCGCCTTAACCTCCCCCCGAACGTGCGCATCATGTTTGAAGTAGAGACGCTGAAGTACGCTACTCTTGCCACCGTCAGTCGTTGCGGGATGGTCTGGTTCAACAAGGAGACCGTGTCCCCGAGCATGATGGTGAAGAACTACCTCGAGAGGCTCCGGACTGTTGCCTTTGAGGAGTTGGACGAGGATGCTGTCGGCACTGGCCAGTCATCTGCGAAGACTCTCGCGGTACAGGCACAGGCCGCGGACATCCTAGAAGCGGCTCTTACCAAGGACGACTTTATTCTCACGGCGCTTCGGGAAGCCGAGGAATATACGCACATCATGGAGTTCACGGTTGCTCGCGTTCTCAGCACCCTCTTCTCGCTTCTGAACAAGGCTGTTCGAGATGGCATCGAGTACAACGCCCAGCATCCCGACTTCCCGCTGGACTACGATCAACTCGAGGGTTACCTTTCGAAGAAGCTGCTCCTCGCCCTCGTGTGGTCGTTCACGGGTGACTGTCCTCTCGGCGAGCGTAAGCTGTACGGCGACAAGGTCTGCAGCTTTGCGCACTTCGGATCTCCTCCTGTTGACGGCACCAGCTCCCTGATCGATTTTGACGTAACCCTCCCTCAAGCCGAATGGACGTTTTGGCTAGAGCAGGTTCCCTCGGTCGAAGTCAACACTCATTCCATCACGCAGACTGATGTTGTCATTCCCACGCTGGATACCGTTCGCCACGAGGATGTGCTCTACTCTTGGCTTGCCGAGCACAAACCCCTGCTCCTCTGCGGTCCTCCCGGTTCTGGTAAGACGATGACTCTCTTCAGCGCACTCCGGAAGCTTCCCAACATGGAGGTTGTCGGTCTCAACTTCTCGAGCGCCACCACTCCGGACCTCCTTATCAAAACTTTCGAGCAGCACTGCGAGTACAAGAAGACGCTCGACGGAGTTATTCTCGCGCCGAGGCAAATTGGACGCTGGCTCGTCATCTTCTGCGACGAGATCAACCTTCCCGCCCCCGACAAGTACGGTACGCAGAGGGCCATCACCTTCCTTCGCCAGCTTGTGGAGCACAACGGCTTCTGGAGGACCTCGGACAAGGCGTGGGTCACGCTTGACCGCATCCAGTTCGTCGGCGCCTGTAATCCGCCAACCGACGCGGGCCGTACGCCGCTCGGCGCCAGATTCCTCAGGCACGCTCCGCTTATCATGGTCGACTACCCTGGCGAGCTGTCTCTCACCCAGATCTATGGCACTTTCAACTCTGCTGTCCTGAAGATCATTCCTACCCTCCGTGGCTACGCAGATGCTCTTACCCAGGCCATGGTCAAGTTCTATGCCGAGTCGCAGCAGCGCTTCACGCCCAAGATCCAGCCCCACTACGTCTACAGTCCTCGTGAACTTACGCGATGGGTGCGCGGTGTCTACGAAGCCATTAAGCCGCTTGAGACTCTTACCCTTGAAGGTCTCGTCCGGATCTGGGCTCACGAAGCCCTCCGTCTCTTCCAGGATCGTCTTGTTGCTGAAGAAGAGCGGCAGTGGACTGATGATGCGGTGCACCGTATCGCGCTCGAATTCTTCCCTACCATCGACGAGGAGAAGGCTCTCGGAGGACCGATTCTCTTCTCGAACTGGCTGTCGAGGCACTATGTACCAGTAGATCGTGAGCAGCTTCGCGACTTCGTCAAGGCCAGGTTGAAGACCTTCTGTGAAGAGGAAGTCGATGTGCCCCTCATCCTGTTCAATGACGTGCTGGAGCATGTCCTGCGCATCGACCGTGTCTTTAGGCAGCCTCAGGGTCATCTCATCTTGATCGGTGTCAGTGGAAGTGGCAAGACGACGCTCTCGCGCTTCGTTGCCTGGATGAACGGCCTCCGGGTGTTCCAGATCAAGGTCCACGGGAAGTACACTGCAGAGGACTTCGACGACGATCTCAGGGATGTGCTCCGACGGGCCGGATGCAAGGGCGAGAAGATTTGCTTCATCATGGATGAGTCCAATGTACTTGACTCCGGTTTCCTCGAGCGCATGAACACGCTGCTCGCCAACGCCGAGGTTCCGGGCCTCTTCGAGGGAGACGACTATGCCGCGCTCATGACGGCGTGCAAGGAGGGTGCTCAGCGACAGAACCTGCACCTCGACTCTCCTGAGGAGCTCCACAAGTGGTTCACGCAGCAGATTGTCAAGAACCTTCACGTCGTCTTTACCATGAATCCACCGGAAGGCGGCCTGTCCTCGAAGGCGGCGACCAGTCCCGCTCTGTTCAACCGTTGCGTGCTCAACTGGTTCGGAGACTGGTCCGATCAGGCGCTGTTCCAGGTCGGGCACGAGCTTACCCAGTCTGTTGACCTCGACCGCCACAACTACGCCGCGCCTGACACGATCCCTGTGGCCTACCGCGGTCTCATCCTGCCTCCTTCGCACCGCGAGGCTGTTGTTAACTCCATGGTCTATATCCATTACTCGCTGCAGCGCTTCAACACTAAGCTATTGAAGCAGCAGGGCAAGGTCACGTTCTTGACGCCGCGCCACTACCTCGACTTCGTCGCTCAATACGTCAAGCTCTACAACGAGAAGCGAGAGGACCTCGAGGAGCAGCAGCGCCATCTCAACGCCGGTCTTGAAAAGCTCAAAGACACTGTCGACAAGGTCAGCGACCTCCGCGTGAGCCTCGCGGACAAGTCGGCGCAGCTTGACCGGAAGGGAGAGGAGGCCGACGAGAAGTTGAAGCGCATGTTGGCCGATCAGCAAGAGGCGGAGCAGCGCAAGACGGCGTCGCTTGAGCTCCAGGAGGTGCTCGACAAGCAGCAGCTGGAAGTCTCGTCGCGAAAGAAGATTGTACTGGACGACCTCGCCAGGGCTGAGCCGGCGGTCGAAGAGGCGAAGGCCAGCGTTAGTAGTATCAAGCGCCAGCACCTGACCGAAGTCCGTTCCATGTCGTCGCCCCCGCAGGGTGTCAAGTTGGCCCTGGAGGCCGTCTGCACTCTCATCGGGCACAAGGTCCCCGACTGGAAGTCTATTCAGGCGGTCGTGCGAAAGGACGACTTCATTGCCAGCATCATCAACTTCAGCAACGAGAAGGCGATGACGAAGTCGGTGCGAACGAAGATGCGGAACGAGTTCCTGAGTAACCCCGAGTTCACATTCGAAAAGGTCAACCGTGCCAGTAAGGCCTGCGGTCCTCTGGTCCAGTGGGTCTCCGCCCAGGTCAACTACGCCGAGATCTTGGACAGGGTCGGGCCTCTCCGCCAGGAGGTGACTCAGCTCGAGGACCAAGCCCTCCAGACCCAGGCCGAGGCCAAGGCTGTGGAGAATACTATTGTCGACTTGGAGTCCAGGATCGCCACGTACAAGTCCGAATACGCGACCCTGATCGCGGAGACGCAGGCCATCAAGCAGGAGATGTCGACTGTGCAGTTCAAGGTCGACAGGAGTGTCAAGCTACTCGACAGCCTGTCGTCAGAGAGGATCCGCTGGGAGGAGGGGAGCAAGTCGTTCGAGACGCAGATCAGCACTCTTGTCGGCGACGTCTTGATTGCGGCTGCGTTCTTGGCCTACAGCGGTCTCTACGACCAGACGTTCCGCAAATCAATGCTGGACGACTGGGTGCATCAGCTCCAGCTGTCGGGTATTCTGTTCAAGCCGCACAACCCGATGACGGAGTACCTCTCCACCGCGGACGAGAGGCTCACGTGGCAGCAGAACAGCCTGCCGGTGGACGACCTGTGCACGGAGAACGCCATTATCCTGAAGCGCTTCAACAGGTACCCTCTGATCATCGACCCCTCTGGCCGCGTCGCGGAGTTCCTCAAGAAGGAGTGCAAGTCTCGCGCCTTGACGGTTACCAGCTTCCTGGACGACTCGTTCACGAAGCAGCTCGAGAGCGCGCTGCGTTTCGGCAATCCTATCCTCATTCAGGACGCGGAGCACCTCGACCCCGTCCTGAACCACGTACTGAACAAGGAATACCAGAAGACGGGTGGCCGTGTGCTCATCCAACTCGGCAAGCAGCAGATAGACTTCTCGCCCGCGTTCGAGCTGTACCTTGCCACGCGCGATCCGTCCGCCACCTTCGCTCCCGACATCTGCAGCCGGACAACCTTTGTCAACTTTACGGTGACCCAGAGCAGTCTCCAGACGCAGTCCCTCAACGACGTGCTCAAGTCGGAGCGGCCTGACGTCGACAACCGCCGATCGAACCTCATCAAGATGCAGGGCGAGTTCAAGATCAACCTGCGCCAGCTGGAGAAACGCCTCCTCCAAGCACTCAACGAATCCCGCGGCAACATCCTGGACGACGACAACGTCATCGAGACGCTGGAGACGCTCAAGACGGAGGCGGCTGAAATCTCGGCCAAGATGAAGGACACGGAGGGTGTCATGACGGAGGTGGAAGAGATCACCCAGCAGTACAGCGTCATTGCCAAGTCCTGCAGTGCCGTGTACGCGGTGCTCGACCAGCTGCACTACCTCAACCACTTCTACCAGTTCTCGCTGCAGTACTTTGTCGACATCTTCCATGGCGTCCTGCGGGACAACAAGAACCTCGCGAACCAGAGCGACTACAACGCGCGTCGGGACATTATTGTCAAAGACCTGTTCGTCGACACCTTCAAGCGCACGGCGCTTGGCCTCCTGCAGCAGGACCGCGTCACGCTGGCCATGCTTCTCGTGCATGCCACGCCCTTCCCAATGGACAAGAGTCTGCTTGAGGACGTCACAAGCGACATAATTGAAGGGGAGGATGTGTCGACGCATGCCGAGAAGAAGGCAGAGGCCATGGACAAGGCGAGGAAGATCCCGGTTCTGAAGGACAGGCTCGACAAGGCGCCCGAGGCCGACTGGGAGAGCTTCTTCACCGAGGAGATTGCGGAGAACTTTGTGCCCCGCATCTGGGACGACGACGACAAGAACCTCAGCGCCGTAGACAAGTCGCTGCAGTCGCTGCTCCTAGTCAAGATCTTCCGCCTCGACCGGTTCGTGCCCGCCGCTGAACGCTTCGTAGCGTGCGTGTTCGGGCCCGAGATCTTCGACATCGTCGAGGACCTCGCGGGCACGGTCGTGGACGCGCCGGCCAAGCGGCCCATCGCGCTCGTCTCGAGTCTCGGCTTCGACGCTTCGTACAAGGTCGATTATCTGGCGGAGCGGATGCAGGTGCGCTGCACCAACATCGCCATGGGATCCGACGAGGCCGGGACGGCGGCAGACAAGGCCATTGCGGCTGCGTCGTCGGCGGGCTCGTGGGTACTGGTGAAGAACGTGCACCTGGCGCCGGACTGGCTGCAGGGCCTCGAGAAGCGCATGGAGGGCCTGAACCCGCGGAAGGAGTTCAGGCTGTTCCTGTCCATGGAGTCGAGCCCCAAGATTCCTGTCAATTTCCTGAGAGCGAGCCGCGTGCTCATGTACGAGCAGCCCGCGGGCGTGAGGGCCAACATGAAGGACTCCATGTCGTCGCTGTCGACGAGGGCTGTCAAGAGCCCCGTCGAGAGGACGAGGCTGTACCTGCTGTTGTCATTCCTGCACGCCGTTGTGCAGGAGAGGCTGCGGTACGCGCCGACGCTTGGTTGGAAGGGCTTCTGGGAGTTTAATGACAGTGATGTAAGTCAACCCCACTGCAATACCGCATCCATCATGAGCGTATACTAACGAGTTTCCTAGTATGAGTGCTCCGCGTTCATCATCGACACGTGGCTCGACTCTGTAGCGCAGAACCGGACCAACATCGCGCCGCAAAACATTCCTTGGCCGATGCTCCACCACCTCCTAACGGAGACGTACGGCGGCAAGATCGACTCTGAACACGACGCCGCGCTCCTAGAGTCCATCGTCACCACGCTCCTCACCCCCGCGGCCTACGACTCGGGCCACCAGCTCAAGCTGCGCGACGACGCCGACGACGCGCCCGTCGTGCCCGAGGGGACGAGCCTGAAGGAGTACATGGAGTGGATCCAAGCGCTGCCGGAGAGGGAGCCGCCCAGTTACCTGGGCCTTCCCGGGAACGCGGAGAAGATGCTGCTTGTTGGGCTGGGCAAGGGGCTCGTGGGGGGTGTGGGCAAGGTTAACGGGCTCCTAGAGGATGCGGAGTCTCTTGTTGTTTAGGCGGGGCGTTTTTTTTTTTTTTTTTTCCTTGTTTTTATTTTTGACTCTATTTTTTTTAGGTGTTTTGATCTTTGTGTATGTTTGAAGGGTTTAAAACAAAGTAAATAGGGACGAAACACTGAACGAGCCACAAAGAGCGGATGTAAGTCATCGGGCCAAAGATGGCAAGAACGTCCCGCACTCTTGCAGTCCATACTTTGTCAGCTTTGAGAGCTCCTTCCAGCTTGACGCTGAAGGCTGAAAGGAGGTGGCACGCCAACGGCACCCAGTCGAGGCCCTGGACGACAGCAAAAGCCTGGTCAACTCTGTAGGGCGTGGATGGTTTGCATCATGCGAACAACGCATATCCTTGGCCTTCGGCTCCACGCGGCCCGCAAGGCCCACAGCTGTGATCTGAGATGAGAATTGCCATTGACTTCAAGATACAGACGTGACATTATAACAGTAACCGAAGAAACCCGACCCTGCCCATTAGCACCAATGTTTCCCAAATACCATCCTGGCCGCTTGCACTGGCAAATTAGTTGGCTATACCCACACCACCCCCGCCGCCCCCCCCCCTCCTCCCCACCTCCACGTAGCACACCGAAACACACCGACCCGCATCGCAAGTGCCGCTACCAACCCCCCACCGACCCCACGCCACCTCCGCATCGCACACCACCCCCCTGGCACCACTCATACCCACCCCTCGAACCATAGCCAGCAGACCTTAGGCGTTGTCCGAGAGGAGCGGCGCGCGCTCCTGGTCCGCGGGCGCCGGCGAGCGGTTCCGCACCCACGAGCGCTGCGCCACGACGACGCTGCCGAGGAAGAGGAGGCCCATGCTCACAAAGGCGAAGATCCACTGCAGGGCGATGGCCTGGTTGAGGAACTGCGAGACGCCGAGCGAGGCGAGGAGGACGCTGAGGCAGAAGCCCATGGTCCAGTCCTGCGGCCCTGGTTAGCTTCCGGGGGGCTGCGGGCTGCGGGGTTCCCCGGCGTGCTTACCTTGAAGACGAGGAGGCAGAAGTAGCCAAACGCCGGGATGGACCAGATGAAGACGTTGCCCAACACCCGAGGCACAAGGTGATCCGGGTGCCTCAGCATCAGCGCGCCGTTCCAGTACATGCCCACAAACGCCCACGCCAGCGGGCCGGCCGCGACGGGCAGGTGGACGAAGGTGGGGCTGGTGCTGTGCAGGAAGTACAGGTTCGTGAGGTTGAGCAGGTTGATGACCTGGACGACCTCGGCCCAGACGAAGCGCGAGCGCACGAAGAGCATGACAAAGGCAAAGTGCAGCAGGTTGTTGAGGATGAAGTGGCTGCCGACGTTGGCGGCGGCGGTGACGTGCGCGGGGTTCTTGGAGAAGAGGTGGCTGACGTAGCCGACCTGCAGGAGGAAGATGACGATCCTGTGGGCGTGTGAGAGTTATCCGGCCCACCGGCTGTCATCCGTGGGATGGGGACCGGAGCGGGGCGGGACGCACCAGTAGATGCTAGAGATTATGGGGTTCAGCGTGAACGCCGTGCGGTACAGGTCGTTGAGGTCCCATATCCGCTGGCGGATCGAGAAGCCGTCGCGCGGGTCGTCGACGGTATAGTAGACGGAGGTGATGACGGCGAGGAGCCAGCTGAGGAGCGTGAGCACCTTGTATGCCGTGATGGACTGGCTGGTGTGAGACTCGCGCCTCGCGAAGGGGTTCCCTGGTGGTGCTCGTTAGCATCGCCATTGCAGGAGACGCGCGGCAATAGCTGGGTTCGGGGACGCGGGAGCCGTACAGGCGTTCCAGTCGACCATGGTGGGCGGTGTGTCGAGCCTAGCCTAGCCTGCTACAATGCCGTCGATTGATGTCGAGATGGGCCGGATATATATTCGATTTGACAAAAGGTTGGCGGACTACTGAGACGAAACTGGTGGGGGACCGTGGGTAAGTGGGAGAGAAAAGAGGAAAAAAAAAAAAAGGAAGTGGAGGGGAACAATCGGGATCACGTTGACGTGGGAGCTCTCGCTATTATGTGCCGGGTTGTACGTAGTTCGTGTGCTATGACGGCGTCATCCACGACTATGACGGAGAGGTACGCGCCGCACCAGTAACCCACCCGCCCGCGGGGATTGGCCAGCCCGTGTTAGTCGTGTGAAACCCAGCCGCTCCATGCGCGCACCTTTTTGTTTCCCGCAAGCACACGCGGAGAAAGGAAAGGAAAGACGTGCCTCGCCCCGGCGCAGCCGTTCGCTGCCATGCCCGGACGGGGGCACAGAAGGATTAGGAAACGACCCACGGCCCATCGCTGCACCTCGACGTCGCACGCTCACACGGGATCGTCTCCTTTCCGCTCGGTGTGTGTGGGGCCTCGGTCATCCGCCGCGTTGCCGGGGGGGGGGGGAAGGGGCGGTCCAGAGGGGCTTCTGGCCTGAGGATGGGGGAGGGAAGGGGGAAGGGATGCGGGGAGGGTCGAGGAACCTGTAGGAAGGACCTCACCTGATGACGGCCCCGCCAAAGTACCTCCGAGCCGCCTCCACCTCGTCCCATCTGAGTTTCGCCGGCCGGTCTCTCGCCGGCCTCTCGACCTTGCACCCGTCGAGCCCGGCTGGAACGGTCAGGGCCTGTGCTTCGGGGGCTGACGCGACCGGCGACAAGAGCAGGGCACAGCATGGTGCGACGGGCGCCCGGCGGGACACGCCCCGGAAAGTCGTCCTTGCCTCCGAGCCCTGCCCCGCTTCGGCTCATGGTGTCCTCATCTGCATGACCCTCGTAGTGGGGGGGGGCGCAATTGGCCACCGCTGTGCGAACCCGGCCTTGGCCGTCGGTCCATTCGGCCTGGTGGTGTCGGCCACCGCGCGAACCGCTCTCAGGCTTCGGACCGTGGAAGTGGACCGGGATGGGAGCGACTAGAAAGTCGGGGTCCGCAAATCGAAGAGCCGATTCTTCGGCCGGTTTGGAGCCTCCGTCTTATCGATAGAGCTCGTGGGCGCTATGACGGCACAGTGGGGCGCGCCAGCTGGGATGTGTGTGGCATCGGGTAGCGCCCCACCGCCGAGCCGACAACACCACGGCGCAGTGCAAGGTACCGGGTACAAGAGTCTCGAATCGACACTCACTCGTCGTCCCCCGAAGTGTTCCCGGGCCGCCAAGGTCGAGAACGGGAACGCGGCGACCCGAGAGCACTGGGGGCTCTGATCCTGTATTCACAGGAGTCAAAAAGGTGCCAGTCGTGTGATTATACTGCTACATGAAGGAAGCCAGTCGGCAATGGAGCACTGCCTCTCCTCGCCCGGCGACGGCGAAACTCGCTCGGGAACAACCTACTGCTAGCAGCTGCGAGCGTCCGGATCAACCTGTGCCGTCGTCGACGCGCGCAGCCATCCCCAGGGGCGTGGACGCGTCGCTGCACCCGCCTCCGTAACAACGTCCCCGAAGGCAAAACACGAGCGGCCGGCACTGGCCTTCCCAAGGATGGGGGCCGGGAGGCCCCCGTATACGGTCTTCTCGCCCCGGGAGAAGAGGACCATGGTAGCCCCCGTCGGCTTCTTGATGCTCTTCTGCCCACTTGACAGCCGCCATCTACCTTCCAGCCACCAATCAACATGGTGGCGGTAATTGGTCAGCAGGGGCCCCCTGAGCATGCCAGCTCCTGTCCCGGGTCGTATCGCAAAAGGTCGCCCCCTTCCTCGCCATCCATCACGGCCTTTGTGGGTGGGAAAAGAGCGGCTTTGTCTCTCTCTACTTGTCCAAGACACTAGGGACACTGCCGAGTGGTCACGTATGCAGACGGGACTGGTTGGTATATGCAGACTACCATGCTATCCAGCGTTGCCGACCCCCCTTTTCCGCGGTGCGCTTTCCTCTATCGCCGTCTACCCGCGACTACCAGTCTTGTCTCCGGCGATGTGTCGCCTGCTATCCCCAGTGGAGACCCCTCGGCTTTGCTCGTCTCCCCGCCTAGCCTCCGCCCAAAGGCGAGATCCCCCGCCCTCCCCCATCTTCTTCGCATCTCCAGCCTCTCCGACACGTGGTCCGCCATCGTCTCGATATGTCCGCCGGTGCCGGTGCCGCCAAGTGGCTTGCTCCCGAGGTGGGGGGCGCTATTGGCTCCTTGCGGGGCGCCCCCGGTACCGATGTGTGCGCACAGCGTTGTCATTGTCATGGCTTTTTTTCTTCTTTGGTGGTGTGTGTGTGGCTGCTTGCTTGACCTGATTGGGGTCAGTTATGGGGGGTGGCCGTGCAGGATGCTTTGTCTGTTCCGAGCCTCGTAGAGAGTCATGCAGGCCCAAGGTGTGATGGGTTCGACCCAAGCTACGTTGCGAGCGCCCAGGCGGCTGCTTATATGCCCGAGTGCTTAGTCTGTCTGGGGCTAAGTTGGTTGGAATCTTGGATGGGTGGCCGGTCATCGGGGTCTCGTCTTTTGTCATTTTGCTCATCGACTTCTCTCCTACATGATTCGACGTCGGGTTATTACACAGCCGGCATAGCGAACGGCAGGTTGAGTACGATGGGCCAGGCTCCGGAGCCCGAGATGCTCACAATACCATCGTCTGCCGCCCCCTTTCGCCCTCGAGCCTCGTGTGCTCACCTACAAGTCGGGCTCCGAGACAGCCACATGCAGCACCCGCTCACTCGGTGCCTGACTTGCCACTTTTCCGCGCCGAGTCTTCAAACCTTCAAACGCCTTTTTGGAATTCCAATCCTTTGGAACCCGGGGAGCTGGGCACCCTCCCCGCAGGGGGATGGGCACACTACGAGCCTTGAGTCGTCGAAGTGGGTGCCCAGTCTGAGATCATAAGCACCCCGTCTCCCTATCATGGACTGAGGTGCGCCTTGAGCTTCCCCTTTCGTCCCGACTCTCACGAGTGACGTCCTTCCGCAGCAGCACAGTGGCAAACTATGCGTCCTATCTAACCTGTCTCACCTTGTGCATCGAAGAATGAGCAGGATGGCAGAGTCCCAGAAGTGGGAGAAGTACCGGAATCTAATCATTTTCCTATACCGCTTCCACGACCTCGACAAGACAATGAGTCTATTGGAGAACAGTTGTGATTTCGTCGAGGGGTAGGGACATGGTGAACGCTCCATCCAGAACATGGTGGCTTACAAGACGACAGCAAGCGACAGTACATCCACCGCCTAAAAGTCTGGGGGGTCTACAAGAATGCGGCTCCCGAGACTGCACCCTCGCGCTCCCGAGCCCGCGGCCCGGACCCGGAAGAGCTCCGCTTATGCCTGTCTGGCGGCCAGGCCTTCGAGTTCTACTGGGGACAGGTCTCTCTGATGGCCGCCGGGGAGCAGGACCTCGGCCTCCTCCTTTGCTGCGCAAGGGTCGTTGAATCGCGCGCTCAGGGGATGCAGTTGGCACTGCACATTGAACGCCGCGTCCAGCAGTCCTGGGAGGGGGCCGACGGGCAGGACCTCGCGTTCCTGGGCGTCTTGCGGGGGTATATTCTCCACCGGATTGGTCACTCCCACGGGAAGATACAGGACTCCATCGCCCAGAGCGTTGGATTCCTCGCCAACATGTTCGCGCCCCGCGACAAAGAACGGCCATCGCCGCCGTACAAGATCGACATCCCCAGACTGATGCTCTTCGACTACGGCCTCAGGATGTGCGGCGCCGACCAGGACGACAGGAAGACGAGGGTGCTAGACCTACTATTAACGCACCTCCCCTCGCCGGGCAACAACGCCATGTGCGAGACCGTCGTGCAAAAGTGCTTGAAGTGGTCCATAGAGCAGCTCAACTCGCCCTCCGCCCGCGCCTTCCCCCCGTCCGTCCTCGAGGTCCCGGCGCGCGGCTTGAGCGACGCATCGGTCTGGAAGGCAGTGGCCCACCTCTTCTGCTTCCTGCTCTTCCGGTACGTTTCCGACCCAGACGCCGCGGCCTCTTGGTCCAACCGCGTCAACGCCGCCCTTCGCATCTCCGCCTGCGACCTCCTCGCCACCCTTTCGTCCCTCATCCTCGCCTGGCCCGTGCCGCTCCCTGACCCCGACCGCCTCTGCGCCGACTCCGCCGCCTTGAACGCAGAGGCAGCGGGACGTGCCGCCCGCTTGGACGCCGCGCAGGACAGGCACGGGCTGCTCGTCTTCTTTCTGTTCGAGTACATGTGGCTTACATTTCCGGAGGGACAGTCGGCCGAGCAGAGGCGGTTTCTGGGCGAAGTCTGTGATCGTGCGGTGGAGCTGAGGGCGATGTTTGTAGAGGGTGTGGAGGGCGGCTTGGAGTTCTTGGTGGACATGCTTGAGTAGGTGCCGAGCGGCCTTGCGTGGCGAGTCAAGCTGAAACATGAGCGTTGGTTCGTTCTCGGCCTGCAGTTTCGCCGTTGCGTTAGTTAGTTCGGTAGCAGTTGCGAAATGTTTCTGCGTCATCTCTAGAACAACGAGCGAGGGGGTTGATTTCCAATCTTGTAGTAACCAGGGAGCTTTTGCGTCGACTCCATCGAAGCCGTGGTTTTGGTCTTGCATAGCGTCTCGCGGCAGCGCTCGCCCCACTGAAACATTCGTCTGCGGCCCCACTTTCGCCGAGCGCGCGAAACCTCCCTCGCCTAACCTCAACTCCCCCCCCCCCGCCAATACACGCTGACACTCGCTTACCCACCCGCCTCACTCGTCTATCCACGCCAGCCTCCTCACAGCCTAGAAACAACCAAGAATAAGACACACACCCCAGATGCGGCCCCTCCTCCCCTTCCCCCTCCCCCTATCCCTAGGCACAGACATCTGCCGCGTCTCGCGCATCGCCGCCCTCCTCGCGCACCCCACGCGCGGCCCGCGCTTCGTCGAGCGCGTGCTGGCGCCCGAGGAGAGGGGACTCCCGCGCGTGAGGGGCGTTTTGGAGAGGGGCATCCGCGACGCAAAGGTCGCGGAGTTTATCGCTGGGCGGTCCGTCTTCCCCTTCTTCCCATCACCTCTCCCTTTCCCTGCCTCCCTCCCGAGACTTCTCTTTTGCGAGAGTTACGGGACGGGAGTGGAAACTGGAAGTTGGGCAGGAAACAAAAAAAAAAGAACGAGAATGCTAAAGAATACCAGGTTCGCCGCTAAAGAAGCAGCCTTCAAAGCCCACCCGGCCCACCACCTCGGCTTCCACGACATCGTGATCCGCTCTGTCGGAGCCGAGTCTGGTCCCATCTCAGCGATAATAAAGGGAGCAGATGTCGACTTTACGTCGCTGGTGTCCATAAGCCACGACGGGGGTTTCGCGGTGGGGGTGTGTCTTGGGTGTGCGCCGGCTGAGACGGGCGCGACGAGTGAAAAGGAGGAAGTTTGAAAGGGTGAGTCTGGTCGCTTGTACGATCATATTCCTATGCGGAGGCGACGATGAACGGGGACCTGAATTTTCCGGCGGTATACGGCTATGATATAGGCGGCATTTAATCGGCATAGACTTGGGTCCACGAGACACGCTGCGATCGAGTCGGATAATCAAACATCGAATCTTGGATCGAGCCCATACCGAACGGACAACCCTGTTTCGTCTCATTCCAGCATGACTCCAATCAGCAGGCGTGTGCAAACATCAGACCCCGGGACTCCAACACAAAACTGCACCCGCGGGTTACCTCTCGCTCCGCCAGTACCACCTCTGCGACGGCTCCCGGCGGCCTTGAGAATATCCCGTGTGGTATGGCTTTCGATGCCCCTGTGTATACCCCGTGGGGTAAGGTGGCTGGTAGTCCTGCCCCGAATACCCCTGGCGATATCCGTCCAGGTGCCGGTTCCGCCATCTTCCCTTGCTCTCATACCCCCCAGAGTTCTACTCCTCCTGCGCCGGCCGAATCGGCCGCTCGAGCGGCACATAGTCCGTCCGGCCCCCCATTTCCGAGAGCTTCACCTCCGCCGGATTATCAGGCACCATGCCATGCCACAGGAAATCGTGCGGGAATCCGAGCTCAAACGGCACCGCCGCCTCAATCCTTCGTACGTCGTCGCTGCTTAGCTCCAGCGCAAGCGCCTCGATATTCTGCCTCAGGTGCGCGATACTCCGGCCGCCGACGATGGGGAAGACGTAGGGGCTCTTGTGCATGACGTACGCAAGTGCCACGCTCGTGAGGACGGTGTTCCGCTCGCGAGCGATCTCCACGAGGATCCTGCTGACGTGGACAGCCGCGTCGGAGCTCGGGACACGCCGGCCTTCCTGAGAGGCGCGCTGCTGCTCCGTCTTGAAGGTTCCGCCACCGAGAGCTCCCCATGGGGCGAGAGCCATGCCCTCGTCACGGGCCATAGGGATGATGTCGCGCTCAAAGTCGCGCGAGGCGGCGGACCAGCGGCCCTGATAGACGGAGAACTGGCGGAGCCCGTGGTTTCGGGCGTACTCGTTTGCCTTGCTGCTGGAGAGTTAATACCTTCGCTCCACGGAGCCGGCGGGGAACTCCGTACCTTACGACCCAGGCCGGGGTGTCGCTGACGCCAAGGTACAGGACCTTGCCGCTCCGAACGAGTTGGTTGAGGGATTGCATGAGCTCAGGGATACCGGTGGTGTAATCCCACCAGTGGACGTATAGCTGCATAATCAGTATACAGGTTCCCCGAAAAGCGACGGGCAACTTACGAGATCGATGTAGTCCGTCTGCAGCTTTCTCAAACTCGCATTCACAGATGTAACTAGGCTCTTGGTGCCGTTGCCAACGTTGTTGATCATGATCTCCTTGTTACTGTACGGAGTCCTGTAGTTGGTCGTGTACTTGGTAGCAATGACTGACACGTATTAGCAGAGTGCCAGCGGTGCCAGCGCAAGACCAGCTTACCCATCTGGTCGCGGACCCCCCTCTTTCTCATCCACTCGCCGAGCCACTTCTCAGACTCCTCGAACTGATAATTGTTCGCCGTGTCGATGAAGTTTCCTAGCATCGTCAGCGCTGCCGGGGCTTCTGTACACGCCGAGTTGCTTACCCCCCTGTCAAGAAGTTAGCGGCATCACTCCGCAGAGTAAAATCAACGTACCTGCTCATGGAAGAAGTCAAGGATAGCCTCGGATGCGTGTTTGTCACAGGTGCCCATATATCCCGCCCTCCCGCTGTTAGTTTCCACTTGCACAACCTGGGGCCCCTCGACTTACCAAGCATTACCAAAGTTCATGGCGCCAAGACAAAGAGGGCTGACCCGGACCGCGGCTGTGGGCGAGAGTATCCTGTATCGAGCTAGGAGGCTTTTTGGGGGAGGTGCTGCGGGTACAGGGTTGGCCATGACTGCGATGAGGGGTCGGTTCTAGGAGTGGAAACCATGTGTTTTGGTAGGGTTGCCTGGGATAGGTATGGTTCGTGCTGTTGCCCAACTGCGAGGAGACAACTCAGTAAAGAATATACGCTACTTTGAAACGTGGACGGGTCCGGGTCCAGTGGGAAATATTGGGGTCTATAAATGTTATTTCGGCACCGAGGCGTGGAGCAATGGCCGATTGGGGCTTTGGCAGCCTGGAGACTGCGGAGAGGAGAAATCTCCGAGAAATTGGGGAGGGAACATTCCACTACTCGAGACGGATTGCCTATTACGATGCGGGAAGGAAGGAGCGACTATCCTGGTTGTAGTCACTAGATCCACGTTCTTCCACGTGAACTCGTCCCGTAACATCCTCCATCTTACCGTCGCTTCACTCCACTAGGGCCGTTGAGTAAGAGGCAGTTGGGCCCTGCGTTGCCATCAACAATAATATAGGGACTCAAGAGATACCGTAATTCTAGAGCCCGATCCAGTCCAAGGGACGTCATTAGACTCGACCCCGTGAGTGGTCGACGTTGTGCTGGGTCACGCAGTGTAGCTAAGCCGCAATGCCGAGCTGTGTAAGAAGACCCATGTTGCAGACTCGGTATGACGGAACTCTAGATTCTTCTACTACCACCGCTTAAACTCTTGGAAAAAAGTTCACGGATATGACCCGCCTGGCTCTCTTAGGCGGCTCCGGTGGTAAGTGTTCTAGTGACGGGCTCAGTCGTCCTCCTTTGGGGCCGCCAACCTCGATTGCTCCCATATCATTGCGCCCGTGGTGGAGGATCCAGGCGCCTAGCTGAGTCCGGCGTAGTATCCGGTGCGGGGTATTCTTCAAGGTGGCTGGGAAGGTCCATCGGTCGAGGGCCCCTTGCTCCTTCCATGGTGAGGCCTATCCGTTGGAGCTGAGTGGTCCCCTTGCACCTTCCCTTGAAACGAGCGACGAAATGGCGTGCGATTTCTCCACGTGAACGTCTGATATAGTAATGACAGAAACTCCCTTCATAACTCAGCCGGTTGGATTATTCTCTCCTTCCAGGAACTGTGGAAAAGGCTGATCATTCCTGTCGTCACCTCGCTATATCGTCTTAGCTCGAGCCTTGATCCGTTGCGATGTCCGTGTCATCAAAGCCCTGTGGCTACTTTCTTCTCCGTCCCACGACATCGACCTCCCCTCTACAGCGTCAGAGTGTGCTCGGTGAAGACGTATGGGATGGGCCAACCATCACGAGGGACACCGATGACTGGGACGGGGCACTCACTCCGGACAGAAATACGCTGGGGGGAGGATGCGCTACATGTGCCGAGTACGCCGCTTACAGAGTATATTCATTGTAATATAGCCTTTTCTAACCCTGAATACAGGCCTCTGCAGCCCTCTAGAGATGCCAAGCCCAAGCAGCCTGGAGAGGAACGAAACGACGATGGGCTACTTCAAAGCAGATTCTTCGGACCCAATATTCCGCCAGCTGGAAAAAAAGCCCAATATAAGGGAATATCACGGTTTGTGAGCAGACGATCCGCATTTACGAGTTCCGGAAGCTCCTCTTTCGAAAAGCTTGTCGTGCTAAAGGAGAAACGACGAGCGGAGTCTGTAAGCTCCGACTCAGACGGAAGCGGTGGTCATCAGTGGAGCAAAGGTATGTCAAGCAAGTCTGGAAAAGAAGAATGACACTGAGGAATTTCAAGACAGTTCATCTGATCTGAACGTCTACGCGACGCCCTTCGCATCCGAACCGCGGCACTACCGACTCCCCCTCGCGAAAAGGCGCCGGCGGCGAAAAACCAGCGGACTAGCAGGCAAGACAACCTTTGGCCCGTTCAAGCTGCCGGAAGAGTCCCCTGTATTTACAGGCTTCAAAGAACAGCTGTCTCGGTCGATATCGGACATTCCGCCCTCCCCCGAAACACCGGTCTACCTTTGCAAGGACGGGTTCGATGGGACCGAGTGCGTCCCAGGCGGAAAGTCTGTCTTCATTCCTCGCAATCGAAACCGCGATATAACAGGTCTGGGTGCCCTGTCGCTTCGAAACGCGCCCCTTTTCACGCCTAAAGAAGCCGCTTCTTCAATGTCTCCCAAGTCGCATCTGTTAGCTACCAGTCGATCTTCGGAGGACGAAGTGGGTCTCTTCGGCGGCGGCGGGAGTGGGTCTCACGTGGATCCCGGCCGGGTGGGGACCGAGCCCGTGACGCCGGGAGACGCCAGGAGACGCCATTGCGTCCCAGGACTGCAGAGCGCGGATGGAATCATAGCAGCGGGAACGGAGTGCGATCCTTTCGCGCAGCTGGACGGAATAAAGCAAAGGGCCAGGGGATGCGTATTTCGCCAGACGCCGGAGGTCCGGGGGTCTTCCCCGCATACCCCACCGTGCGATGAAAGCTCGCCGATCCCCGAGACGCCGACTCGTGATCGGTCGTATGACATCTTTAACCCGTCTGTGGTTACTCGGGATGCGGATATCGAGGCAATGCTTGGTGGCAAAAGGGATTGGGACGGCCAGTCTTTCCTGCGAAGGAGAACGACGAGTGGTGAGCGGGACTATCAGTGTAAGCGGGACACTGGTTCTGTTTTCGTCTCGAGGAAGCGGTCAAGGAGGGCTGTAAGTGCTGGTTTCCCGGGCGCGCGGAGGTCCAGTGTCGAACTGTAGTGGATGAGGATGAGGATAGATCTGGGGGAAAG
This sequence comes from Sordariomycetes sp. B11D1, assembly GCA_025503055.1. Taxonomy (NCBI): domain Eukaryota; kingdom Fungi; phylum Ascomycota; class Sordariomycetes; species Sordariomycetes sp. B11D1. The sequence continues at coordinate 73,274 of JAMFQS010000102.1, forward strand.
AGGACAGGGATCATTGCGGGCTTTCAAAGGGGGGATGGAAACTAGTCTTGTAGCAGCTATTGATGCACACTACGAACTACAAGTGATGCTTGCTCCGTCTCCCATTCTTTGAGCTTGCCAAACGCCCTCAGCGGTCCTTATCCACGATCACATCCCCATTCCTAACAACTGCCTCCGGCAACAGCCCCGCAAGCGGCACCAGCACGCACCCCACAAGCAGGAGCCAAAAGGTAAAGCACGCCCTGATAGCCCAGTCCACGCTCTCCCCCAGGAACGGCACGACCAGCCTGAGTAGCTCCCCGGGGCGGACCAGCGTCTCGAGCTCCGAGACATACAGCTTGGTGCGGATGCCCATGGCGAGCGGGGCGGTGTCCTCCGAGGGAGAGAGGACGCGGCCGTGGATGTCGATTGAGCGCTGGGCGAGATAGAGGACGAGGGTAGAGGTTATCTTGGGGGCGTGGAAGGGGATGGGGGTGGAGATTTTCTGGGAGGTTTGGAGGGTGAGGGTCGCGCTACGCTGGTCGTAGACTGGTTTCGTTAGCACGTGTACTTGTTGTAGGCGGGGGTGGCGGAGCGAGGTTGAATGCAATGAAGGGAGGTGACGCGTGAGAGACGGAGAGGCGTGGCTTACCCGCCGACTCGACGCTAAACTCCTGCGTCCGCACAAGCAGATTCCTAAGCCGGAGCAGAACGTAGATTGCGCGGCGCGAGTTGACGATGCCGAGGTACCGCACCGAGTGGTCGGCCACGGGCGGGATGCGGATGAAGGGGGCGGAGAGCGCGGCGGAGGGCAGGAAGTAGGCCTTTAGGGCGTCGTTCTGCTCCTGCGGGGTGCCGTGGGCGGACTTGCGGAGCACGGCGGGGATGTCTTTTACTAGAGGGGGCTGTCAGCTGGAGATTGGAGCGTGGGGTAGAGAGTGGGTTACCTGGGTGGTCCATGTTGGCGCGGTTGGACGTGGCTTCTGGGACCGTCGTTGGTCGAGGCAGTAGTAGGGTGGTCCCGGTCTCGAGAAGGGGTCCAGAGACGCGCGGGGATACCTATGGGACGCGGAAAAGGAATTCAGCAGGACGTCAGCTCATCCCTGATGATCATGGCCCCGGGAACTTCCCAAAGAGGAACATAGCCAACGGGTGAAAAAGCTTGTCCAGCACACCATCAGGGAGCCCTGGCGAAGGAGGGGAAGCTGTTCGCCGCGCGAGATGACGTCACGGAAATGATGATGATGATGGACTGTTTCACCCCTGCGTTTGCATGTGATGTCTGGAATGGATTCGAGGACTCGATGAGCCCCGATCGCGGGCGTTATGGGTGGTGGTGGAGGGCGGGGAAGAGGGGGGTTGGGAATCGAGGAAGGGTGTTTAGGTCTACTGGGCTGGGCGGGCGCGATTAGTGTTGGAACAAGACTGCGGAGGCAAGTGGGTATGTTCGTGTCAACGTTCCCTCCACCACCCAAGTCGTGACCCTACTCCAGTTTTATTCCCAGTACGCTCAAAATAGCCCCCATGGCAAAAAGAAGACGACCAGAACACCGCCCACACCCTACCCTCCAAACTAGACTCCGAAACCCCACCGAGACCCCCCTCTTCAATAACCCCTACTCCTCCTGTCCCTCGACCCCCCACGGTACCCTCTCCTCCCCTCGAAATACGCACTACTCCCCGCACTCTCCTCATCGTAGTACCTCCTCCCCCCCCTCCTCGGCCTCCTATGCTCCTCCTCCACAATGATCTCGTCGTCCTCATCGTCACTAACAGAGTCAGCAGTGCTAACCCCCCTTCCGGCGCTCCGCCCACCCCCCATAAACACATCACTCTCCGTCTCCGCCGTCTCGCTCTCCACAATCTCCGGAACCCTCCTGCTGCTCTCCCGTCTCCTAACCTCCACCCTCTCGCGCACCCTCGCGGGCTTCGGCCCCCTCCTGCCCGGCCGCGCCGTGCTGAGCGTAATGACCGACTCGCCGCCCAGATACGCCGACACGGCGTCCCCGTCGGCGGGGGGACCGATGTTCAGGACGGTGTAGATTATCCATATGATGAGGACGTACCCCGCTATGCAGGCGAGGACTATGCCCGCGACGACGCCGGGGTGCGGGGAGGAGTAGAGCGCGCCGTAGGTGGAGGCGACGGAGCCGCGGGTGTCCTGGCGGGCGAGGAGAGGCTGCAGCGCCGGGGCCGCGGGTTCCAGTGTCGGCATCGCGAGCTTCGCAGCCTGGGGCGCGTTGGTGGTCTTGGCGGGCGCCGCCCCGGTCTGAGCTCTGCGGAGGGAACACACGCAAACTCGAGCGTCGGCGGCGATGGTGTCGACAGACTCCGGGTCGTCCCGGCCGGCTTCGTTCGCGTGGCGCCCGCGTCCACTTTGTGTGAGTTTCCAACTGTGCAAAAGCCAAGAGATGCCCTAGCGCAAGTGAGTAGTCAAGATTGCAGGTGGAAAATGATGTCTTCGCACTTGGCGGCAAACTGTCGGTGACGTCCAGGTCTCCCGCAGATGCGGCCTGCGGGCCGCGTCGTCCCGGCAACGGCGCGGGGCGGCCGGCCGGCGCTCCGGATGCCTTCCCGCGGACTGGACGGGAAGATTGCCTCGGAAGGTGCAGCGCGACGATTCCGTCAAGGAATTTGAGGGGCTGGGCGATTTGACCCGTTTGTGAGCGGAGGCGAGGAAGGCGAGGGGACGAGTCGGTGCGGTGCAATGCGCGTCACTGTGCGGGGGGGATATTTTCGCTGCAAGCGACGCGGGGCAGCCGTCCGACGTCCCCTTGCCCGTTTTTCCTTGGCATGAGCGAGTGCAGAAGAGGCTCAACATGACTTTGCCTTGAGTGGCTATGTAAGCTGTGGACAAAGGCCCCAGGCACAAGTGCAATTTGCTCATTCACAGCTATAGCCATGCCCATCGCCGCCCAGACGCCCAACATCTCCCCAATGTCGAGGAGATGGCGACCCCAACACCTCCACCACCACCGTCACATTCACCCCCCCATCGACCACGATGTCAGAACCTGAAACAGAAAGGAAAGAGGCACTAGCTCTCCGTGACGACAAAGATCTCTCCCGTGGTGTCCGAGCTCATGAATATCCTGTTCTCCTCATCGATCGCCAGTCCGCACGGCCGGAAGCACCCGTTGGGGCACGCCCCGTTATTCGGGTTCCACATGACGGGGATCTCGGCGTCCCGGCTGTCCGCCGCCGCGACGGGCTGCCCGTCGGCGAAGTCGATACGGCTGAGGCGGTAGCCGTCCGGGGGGCTACGGTTCCTTGTGATCGTCAGTATCTGGACGTCTTCTCCACTGGGCTCGAGGATGAAGGTTGAAAGGGGTAGACGGGCTCACCAGCTGCCGTGGAAACTGATGTACGCTGCGCTCCCGTCCTGTTTGAACTTTACGTCAAGCGGTGCCGTGTGTGACGGGAATGTAAGCCGCGGCTCCTCCGCTTCGGCTTCGCACCACGCGTCTGTATACTGCCCGCCAGGCTGCCCGCTCGTCAGCTGCATCCCGACGCGCACGCCATCTACACCTGTGATGGTCGACGTCTCCCACACGGCGTAGCAGATGGGGTACCCGTAGTTCTTCCCTTCAAGCTCGTTGGGCTCCGTCGAGTTGATGGGGCCGTGGAAGTTTAGCTCCTCGCCCGGGTTGTCGTTGTGGATGTCCTGGCCCAGGCGGTTCATGTCGTCCACCGAGTTCTCCACGGACCACTACTCTCGTCAACCGTTATCCTCCAGGCCGCGCGCTGCTAGAGGGGACTCACGATGTTGCCTGTAGTCGGGTCCTCCCCCACCCCAACGCTATTCCGCAGCCCCATGCCGAGAATCGTCCCCGTACTCGAGAACTGCACCGGACTCCCCGTAAACTCATCGGCATTCCAGTACTTGATAATACTGCGGCCCGTGTTAGGATCAGTCGTTGCCATGTCGACATTGTCCTCAGACCCGCGCGACACAATGAGCTTGTTGGGGTCCCACCACGGCACAACAAGGGTCCGGGTCTGGTGGAATCCCCCTTGCTGCATGCCCGTGATGAGGTGTTTCGGCTGGCCGACAGTCCCTGCGACAGGGTCGTAGGAGTACTGGTAGATGTCTGTCGCTGTCGAGGCGAAGATTGTGTTCCCGGTGGGCGAGACGGCAATTCCGTGGTTGAGCTAGACGTGTCAGCCAGGCGCGTGAACCATCAGGTCGTCGTCCCTCGAGTCTCCTAGCCGTCCATGCTAGGGGTGGGAGCTATATGGGACAGTCAAGCTCACCTGACCGTTGGGGATCAACGTCTTAGAGCTGGCAACGCAAACGTTGATGCCCCCGTTATCCTGGAGCACGATCCGCCGGATGCCGCCGCCGCCTTGCTCAGCCACGAGTAGGTTCCCATGGCCGTCGAGGGCAATGTGTCGAGGGACGCGGAGCCCGTTGATAAGCACCTTGGACTGGTACCCACTCGCCATTGATGGGTTCCCGTTTCGCGGCTGCGGGTCCTGGCACTGGGCCGCCGCCGGGGAGACCAAGATGGCCGCGAGGCCGACGAGCGTTGTGATGACCTTCATCATCGGCTTTCGATCGATTCTAACTCTTGCGTTGTCTTTGTTTGGGCGCCGAGTCTCACTCGCGTGTAGGTCAACTCGGGAGGAAGCCTAAATCCTTGAATCCTCGGGGCGGAGGAAACGGACGAGACAGTGGATATAACCCGCTCTCGACCGGACGGCGCCGCTGCCTGTCAAAGGTGCCCATCCGCCGAGTCACCAAATAATGCAGGCGTTCGATATGAAATCACACAAGTGACGCGCCGCCGACATTACATCTCGAGATTACCATGGGACCTCGGTCCTCACCACCCATCCCGCGCATACCCGCCAGAACAATCACGTCTAATCTATCTGCGCGGCGGGGAGAGGCCTCGAACCAAAAACGTGGGAGGCACGGTCGTAGCTTCCCCAATCCGGCTAATTATCCACCATTGGTACGTCCCATAACACAGGTAGCATCATGGCCGCTATGTGATGACAAAGATGTAGCCCATGACGCGTTCGCCCGTGCCGTGGTACTGCGGCGTAACTGCCCCGCGGGTTTTCCATCGCAACTGGAGTCTGCACTGCACCTTCTTCCTGCGTGGGGTCTGCCGGAGACAAGTTGACATCGCGCATACCCAAGCCGTGACATGGCTGTAGGTTGCCGCGTAGTCTCTTCACAGCGGGTATTAAACGAACCAACCGGGAGCCAAGCAGATAGTACCTATACCATAGTGCGGATCGGGAAGGATTGTTCCCCACTTGTTCTACCGGCATGGCCGTTTTCCGAATATCAGGCTCACATGTCGTCACATATCGGCCTCTGGCCGTATAGTAGGCATGGGGCAGCGCGCTGTTCATTCCTTGGTAGACACCGCCGACAAGAGCGGGGTTACTAGAGGAACGCTTAGTGCCTTAGAATTAGCTGCGGAGCGAGTTCTCAAAGTCCACCGACTGCCGATGTCACGATCGCATATACCCTCCCCCCCCCGTCGTAGAGGGTGGTAACAATAGGGTTAAAAGCAACGGCCCAAAGTGGCGAACGAATAGCCGGCCGCGCTGCATATCCGCCTGTCTTATGCCCAGAGGGGAACGGCGCGTTGTGCTCCCTCCTCGAGATGCAGCACAATCTAATGCGCAATGGCAGCCGGGGTTTTGCGGGGTGTCGTATATCTTGATACCTCGTCAATTTTGTCGTCCGACGGCATTTGCCGGCATCTCCACATGGCTTGGCGTCCAGGCTTGCCCCAGAAGCAGCGGCACGAGGCACGTGGAGCGCCAATACCCAAGGGGGAAGATGCTGGTCTTGTTGGCGAGTCATTCCAGCTCTAATACGATGAGACAAGGGGCTCCCATCACTGTCGCCTCTCCTTCTTCCCCGCCGCGATCCGTGTCTCGTGTACCATGGCAAGCGGGTCGCCTTTGATGCAGGAAAGAGCATCCATATTCTCACCGCTCAGCAGCTGGGAGACATCCATGGACGTTGCAGTCATTGCCAATTGCAGCGCGGCGCTCGGAGCCCAACTGGCCGAGCCAAGCCACAACCCGGACGTATGTCTCCGCCTGAAGAGAACAGGGCTCGCTCCCCTCGAAACCGAGATACGAGATGTCGATTTTGGCGCCGCGGAACAAGGTTATCCCGCCGCTCGGCGTGCTGACGAGGAGTGGCGCCGTGAACGCTCGTTATGTTTATAGGTGATGGCGCTGCATTCCGTGCACGCCACACACACACTAACACAACGTAACATCGTAATGTGGGAAACTCGTCGGGCTTGAGCGCCACGCCAGCATCGCAAGCCCTCAGATCAAGGGGTCGAGCTGTCGCATTTCCCCGACTGGATTCAGAACCCAGCAGACTATTTGAAGCGCCCCAAAGCCTCGTGGACCTCCCGACCAGCTCCTTCATTACCCCCCTCCCCAGTAACCACAACCCCAAGAATCCCCGGCATCCAGCCTCACCATGGCCCCTGAACAACCCACCAAAACCTACCGCGGCAACTGCCACTGCGGCGCCTTCGTCTACGAGGCAGACCTGCCCGAGATCAAGGGCGGCGTGACTTGCAACTGCAGCATGTGCTTCAAAAAGGGCACGCGCATCCTGTACACGGCGCCCAAGAACGTCCGGTTCGTCAAGGGGGATGAGAGCGTGCTCACGGGGTACCAGTTCAACTCAAAGTTCATTACCCACATGGTATGGCGCGCCCTTGAATGACAGTGTAAGGGGGGCGAGATATATGGGAAGAGGGCGAGCGCGGTGGGAGAGTCGTGCTAGGGATCCGCTGACATCTTCCGACAGTTCTGCCCTAACTGCGGTTCTTCTCCCATCGCGTCAGGCGGTGAAGGAGACGATAAACTCTTCGGCTTGAATGTAGGAAACCCAGCTGCTGCCCTGATCCCGCTTTTGTGCTAAAACTCGGATAGGCAAACTGCATCCAAGGGCTCGATCTCCCGGCGCTGGAGGATACATTGTGAGTGGCGAACAGGGGTCGAATGGAGGAAACGCTTTGTCCCGGCCATGATGGAACACCACTGACACGGCACAACAGCGTCGACGGAGCTTCTCGCGACGAGAAGCACGTTCCTCCAAAGTACGCCGGAACCGAACCAAAGGCGGATATCGAAGGAGCCAAGATCTACTACGGAAGCTGCCAGTGTGGTGCCGTCGGGATCGCCGTCAAGTGCAAAGACCTCCATGGCCCGGAGGCAGCGAACCCCGTGTCCTGCGGCTGCAGCATCTGTTCGAGAGTAAGCCGTCCTCGAGCTCTCTGAGGCTAACTGATTGGTTCACTAACCAAGTCCAAGAATGGAAACATCTGGATCCGCCCCACGGAAGAGCAGGCCGCCTTCCAAGGCCGCGAGAACCTCTCGCACTACACGTACAACGACAAGTTGACCTCCAAGACTTTCTGCAGGACGTGCGGCGTGAGTATGTCGTCCGAGTGGCTTGAGGTGTCGCATGAACAACTCGATGCCCTCCCTGAAGAGACGAGGAAGTTCCGGGAGGAGAACAGAGATCAGGTCCTCGTCAACGTGAGGGTCTTCGATGACTTTAGCTTAGATGGGCTAAAGATTGACTGTATTCCGGGTGACCACGGAAAGCCGTATGTTAACCCGTGAGCCGGGCGGCTGGACCGAACGCTCTCCAAGTCGTAGCGGGTAGACAGTAGTAGTATCGACTCTCCTATCTTGAATTCCAAGTGTCGTCTGACATCCCAACGTTCCTGCTAGTCAGCGCCATCAAGCCGGCACGCCCAATGTGATTTCGCGGGGATCCGTGGCGGAAATCTTCCCCTGGGATTCGTGGCTCCAGTTGCTTAGAAGCACCGAAGCCGCATTGAACCATAGGGAACCAGGTAGTTCACCGCTCACGCTTTCGACGCCCGGCTCTTGGGCCAGATAGGCTCGCCATCATCGTCAAACTGCGCCCACTCAAAAAACTCGCACGCCTCCCTCCCGGGCACGTTCCCTGCATGGCACATCCAGAAGTACCTTCCAAAGTTCTCCCTCTTCTTCTGCACCACTCTCAACACGCACGGCACTCTACACCCACACCTCGGCGTAAGCCGAGGGTGCATCCCCTCCTTATAATGCCGATACGTAACGTTAATCCTCTTATTCCCCGCCACAGGATGTGGCTCGATCGCCCTCGCCGGCGCAACGCTGTGCTTCCACTCTTCCTGCATCTCCGCGTGCATAACAAGCAGCGAGTTATGCGGAAGATGGATCGAGATCTGCCCCTCCTCGTCCCCCGTCGCGCTGCCCTCGTCACGGGGGAGCACCCGGCGGACGCGGAACTCGCGCGCGACGCCGAGGGAGAGAGAGCCGATGACGGGGCGCGGGCCGAGGTAGGTTAGCTGGTCGCTGTGCCAACCGACGCTCTCGCGGGGGCCGTCGTAGCAGTTTACGAAGGCGGCGTTGGGGAGCCACGGGCGGGGGGACTGGTGTTTCAGCTTTTGGGCGTTGGGGTAGTGGGTTGCTATGCGAGTTGCGATTTCTTTGTTCACGGCGTCCTGGACGATGGGTTTTATCTTGGTGAGTTGTGGGGTTATGCGGCGGACGTCCTGGGAGTGTATCAGTGGTACACCCTTAGTATCCGGGGCATGATAAGATGGGTAGGCATGGTGAGAGGGCATTATCGTGGAGCTCCTACCGTCAACCGGGCTCCGTTGTAAAGGTATGCCGTTTTCTGATCCTCGATATCGTCATAGCTCTCAACGTAAAAACCCATGGCATGTGGACTCGAAACAACGTTCTCAAAGAGCTTAAAGGTAATCTTCTCAAAGGACTTTGACTCCTCGAGCAGCTCCTTTAGCAGGTCGTTTGCATCATCTGCGGGCAGAAAATTGTGGATGATAGTGCAGGGGGTATGCGCCGCTACATCAACGGGGTCGTACAAGTGCATTGTCGCCCCCTTCTTCGAGAGAAGCCTCTTCTTGGGTGAAGAGCTATCATTTTGGGCCCCGTCCAATTGGGCAAAGTGTCTAAGAGAAGATTGATACCCGGATATCGCAGTGAACTTCCTGGAAGGGACACCCGCTTTCAAGACTGCCGACGTCTCAGGAACTGAGCCTTCGTGCGCAATGAGGACGTCAAGGAGCGTTGCTTGGTCAATGGCGGGGTGGAGGGAAGCGAGGATGGCGAGCTTCACATCGGTGGGCTCGTCATCATCGTTGGGGCGGGTAGTTTCTGCGGGTAACTTGCGCTTTTTCGTGAGAAAAGCGTCCATGGTCCAAAATCGCGAATGCGGGGTAGACCGATGTACATATGTCTCTGTTTAACTCCTGGGTGGGCCATCAGGTTTATATAGCGCCGACTTCAGCAGTAGCGCTGCCGTGTCGTGGCGAGGGCGCGCCGCCGGCCCAATGGCGCGCGACGTCCACGAATTCACATGACAGGCTCCTCGGTGACTAAGCAATACCCCACCCCCTCGGTGCTCCACCCCCACCATGGCGCTGGCTACCGAGGTCTGGGGCGGCATGAAGCTCCGAGACCAGCTCCAAGCGGGAGAACCAGCACCGCATTCCCAGCTCCCCCCTCCCTCTGGCCTATGAAAATCTAAACAGGGACCTACCGCAATTGTCGACCGCCACTCGAAAACGAGTCCAGCTCAAACCTCTCCTGCTGCCCGCCCCCCGGCGATGCGCCGCGCCCTCTAACAGCAATGGCGGCAATGCTCGAGTTCCGGACGCAGGGCTTCAACCCCTACGCCGTCAAATACTCGCCTTACTACGATAACAAGATCGCCGTCGGGACTGCTGCCAACTTCGGGATTGTCGGCAACGGACGGACCTTTGTGCTGAACCTGACGAACCAGGGTACGGTGGTTGTGGAGAAGACGTACGTAGGGAAGTTCTGGGCCGAAGCGCGAGACTCTCTGTGACTGACTCGGACCGCCGATAGTTTCGACACAAATGATGCGCAATATGACGTCGCGTGGTCGGAAATCAACGAGAGGCAGGTGGTGGTGGCGTGCGGCGACGGGTCCATAAAGCTCTACGACATAGGCCTGGACGGGTTCCCCGTCATGAACTTCCACGAGCACAAGCGTGAGACCTTCTCAGTGTGCTGGAACCCCGTAACGAAGGACACATTTTCCTCGAGCTCGTGGGACGGGACCATCAAGATCGTGAGGCCCAACCACCGGAGATAAAGCTGTCGACCCAACTAACGGATTTCAGTGGTCGCCGACCCGGACCGAATCTATCACGACTTTGCCTGTGGGGAGCTGCACCTACAGCGCGTCCTTCTGCCCCTCTAATCCCGCCATAATATCCGCCGTCTCCTCCGACTCTCACCTCCGCGTCTTCGACCTCCGGACCCCCGTGTCCGCAAAGTACCACCTAACAACCACGATACCAGTGCACGGGTCGCCCCCGGGCATCCCGGGCCACGTCCCCGCCGTTGGGCCCGGCGAGGTCCTCACCCACGATTGGAACAAGTACAACCACTCGATAGTAGCCACGGGCGGCGTCGACAAGCTGCTGCGGACCTTCGACATACGGAACCCCAACGGGGGCCCGCTGTCCCTAATGGAGGGCCACGGGTACGCCGTGCGCAAGGTGGCGTGGAGCCCGCACGAGAGCGATGTGCTGATCTCGGCGGCGTACGACATGTCGGTGCGCGTGTGGACGGACGGAACGAGGCACCCGCCCGACCCGTCGGTGCCGGTGCTGAGAGGGAGGCAACTTGGGATTATGAACCGACACACGGAGTTCTCGACGGGCGTGGACTGGTGTTTGTTTGGGCATGGTTGGGTTGCGTCGGTTGGGTGGGATGAGAGGGTGCTGCTCTGGGACACCAGGCCGTTCCTAATGAACAGGTGACGTGAGGTTGGATGATGATGGGAGATCTGTACATTATGGCATTTTTTGATATGGAAGAGAAAAGGTTGAGGAGAGAGGTGCTACCCGAACCAAGATGGAGTATGGAGTTGAGCTTGGTGCTAACTTACACGGAGAAATGATAGGCGTGGTCTGAGAAAGCCTGCCTTCACGTCCACGATGGGGGCCTCCGTGAGTAGCACCAGCTACGTGTCCGATCTATATTCCAGAGCGATCTCTCCATGCCTGCATGCCTGCTACTGTCGCGTCCGGCACGCTAGATTTAGACTCGGAAGTACGAGCTTGGCCAGGTGGCGATGCCCGATAAGTGTTAGGGGCGAATTGGGGAGTTGACGGTGGCTCGTTGTGCAAGTGGCAGCTTTAGTCGAAAAGCGAGACGATCTGCCGAAAAAAACAATTTACGAGCAGCGTAGACAGCCGATTACCGAGTGTATTCCAGGGGTTTGTGAAAAAGGGTGTCACTTAAGTCAGGCCAACGATGTCTTCATAGATCGCTTGTGTTGTCAAAGCTCGCGGCTCGATCAAGGATCTCGACTGATGTCGAGAACCCGAAAATCGGCGTTACTGTTTAGACACATAATATTTAGATGGAACTATAGCGCTGATATGTACTTACACGTAGCCTACGTAGTACCGAGATTTACCCCCAGATAAGGCCTTGGCGTCCGCGTCGCGGTAAAAAAAAATTCGGATCGCCACAGCAAAACTCGGTTGCTCTCTTAGCATCCGATCCCTCCTCCCCATCCCGCCGTTCATTTCTCATCCACGATTCCCCTTCTTTTCTTGCCGGATTCACCTCTTGCAGTTCCATGAGCGTCTTTTGAAGCACATCGCACATCGCCACAACCCGGACTCGTCGGTCTTCGCGCTTCACGCGCCCACCCCTTTCTCAATATGCTCCGTCAAGGACTCCGGAGGTGTGCCCCCGTTAGGAGGGCGCCCTTCTCCATCCCCACCGTCCCACTATGCCAGTCGCGCGTCGCGCAGGCTGCCCAGGTCCAGAGGGTCACGGTCCTTCCCCCTCTCCGCAACGCTTTCCACCTCTCCCGCGTTCTCGCCCAGGATGCGGCCGCCACCGAGGCGGCGCAGCCCGCGCAATCGGAGCCTGAGCGCATGCGCTTCGAGGAGGCAATCGAGGCCGGCGTGCACCCCAACCTAATCAACACGATCACGAAGGGAATGAGGTACACCCACATGAGCGAGGTACAGGAGCAGACCATCCGCGCCGCCCTCAGCGGGAAGGACATGTGAGTCGGGACCCAGCTGCTCCCTCTGCCACAACATGCCATCGTATACTGACATTTCCTTTCCAGGGTCGCCCAAGCCAAGACTGGCACGGGCAAGACACTCGCGTTCCTCCTCCCCATGCTGCAGCGCATGATCGACCAAGACCCTTCGCTCGCCGACCGGAATGCGAGGCGCAGGGCCAGGCCGGATGATATCCGCGGTATTGTGATTTCGCCGACCCGCGAGCTTGCCGAGCAGATCGCCGTCGAGGCCAAGAAGCTGGTTTTCAACACTGGTCTGGTTGTGCAGACTGCCGTCGGAGGTAGCCAGAAGAGGCAGATGCTTTCGGACATGCGGAGGCGAGGATGCCATCTGCTCGTGGCCACGCCCGGCCGCCTGCTCGACCTCCTCTCGGATCCCGGCAGCGGCATCGCGGCGCCGAACCTCGACGCCCTGGTCCTCGACGAGGCGGACCGCATGCTCGACGTCGGCTTCGCTCCCACTCTCGAGGACATCCAGTCCCACCTGCCCGATGTCCGCGAGCAGGTGCGCCAGACGATGCTCTTCTCCGCGACGATCCCCTCGAACGTCGTCAAGCTCGCCAAGGCCATGGTCCGGCCTGACCAGTTCGAGTTCGTCCAGACCATCAAGGCCGACGAGGCCCCCACCCACGCCCGGGTGCCCCAGCACATCTCCATCACCCGGTCGCTGATCAACGTCTTCCCGTCGCTGTACGAGCTCATGGACCGCGAAAAGGCGAAGGCGGCGGCGGGCGAATCAAGGCCGTTCAAGGCGATTGTCTACTTCAGCACGACGGCCATGGTCGAGCTGGCTATGGGCCTCGACGATTCCATCCGCAGGTCGCGCGGCGTCGGGCGCAACGAGTACCCCACCTGGTCCATCCACGGCAAGTTGACGCAGGGCCAGCGGACGCGCGCTGCTGAGAACTTCCGGCGCTGCAGGTCGGGCGTCCTCATCTCGTCGGACGTCACGGCCCGCGGCATGGACTTCCCCGACGTGACGCACGTCATCCAGGTCGGTCTCCCCCGTGACCGCGAGCAGTACATCCACCGCCTCGGCCGCACGGCCAGGCAGGACAAGGAGGGCACGGGCTGGCTCATCCTGCCCGAGTTCGAGGCGGGTGAGGCGGCGTCGATGCTCAGCGGGCTGGGCCTCAAGGACAACAGGTCTATCGAGGCGGCGGACGTGAGGATTGAGTCAGAGGAGGACATGCCCGAGATTGCCCGGGAGGTCGCCGACGGCTTCGCCGCGATGCCCATGAGCACTCTTGTGGCGGCGTACATGGGTATCGTCGGTACCATGTCGGCCAAGACGGCGCGGGCGTCGGTCCCCCACCTCAACAAGTGGGCCACCATTGGCTGGAAGAAGCAGACGCCTCCTTCGGTGTCCTCGGTTTGGGCCTCCAAGGTCGGCCTCGCCGGCGTCCCGGGCCTCAACATCTCGGATGGCCGGCCTCGCCGCGACCGCGGCTCCAGCAGGGACCGGGAATCGTCGGGCGACTCGTTTGAGGACGCGTTCCAGTCGCGCGTGGGGCTCGACGGCAGCACCGGCGGCGACAGATTCAGGGGCGGCCGTGGCGGCGGCGGCGGCGGCGGCGGGTTCCGTCGCGGCGGGCGGCCCGGCTTCAACCGCGGCGGCGATAGGGGCGACTTTGGCGGCGATCGCTTCTAAGGGTGTACTTTTATCCGCTGGCCGATAATGACTTTTGCTTGACGTCTTGTAACAATGCTGTCTTTTTTTGGGACGATTTGGAGGAGGCTTAATGTTTCTTGTACGATACGCTCGGGAAGGGGGTTGATCATTTCTACGGAGCCAAAAACTCATCTCTGCTAGCTCCTATGTTTTAAGAAAAAGATAGACTGTATAATATATGGGTATGGGAGCGAAATAGAGGTGGCTCTGGGTACTCTTTTTTCTAGTTCGTGTTCATCATATGCGTTTCTATCATGCCGCTGTTCTATGTAACCAAATGCACTGTGCCAAACATGACCCGAGATGAGAGATGACGAGGTTAATAACCAAAGAAAAAATCAAGGCATGGAAGGACTGAGAGGCATGCTCCTATTCCTCAGCATCTCAACCCCCTCCTCCACACCCTCCACCAGTCCTCCCATGACGGAGCCACCAACCCACTCCAAACCCGAAACAAAGCCCGTCCTCCCCCTCACGGACCCAACCCTCTTTCCCGCCTCTCGCGCAATCTCCACAAAGCTGGCCCCGATCCCCATCCTCCTCTCTGCTCTCACCGCCGCTCGTAACAGCGAAACGACGTGCGGAAGCAGCAGCGCGGCAATCAGCACCAACGAGAGGACCGTCGAGCGGACGAGGCGGCGCAGGTACGTGGGCCCGCCGTTGGCACTCGGGGTCTCGGGCGTAGGCGGGAGGTGGAGCGGCGAGAGGGAGGCGTGGAGGACGGGGAGCTCGGTGGGGGACAGGTCGGGGGGGAGGGAGGAGAGGAGGTGGGAGAGGCCCGAGATGTACTCTTCGCGCTCGAAGGCGGTGTTGCGGGCATGCGGGGGGAGGCTGGTCTCCTCGGCCGCGAGCGAGATCTTGGTGAGGCCTGTTGTTTGCTGCTCGTCAGCTTCCTTCCGCGCTTGCGTTCCATCCTGTCGCACTAGGGGAAGCGACTTACCGCGGCGGACAGAGTCCCAGTCAATACCCGAGCCCCCATACCTGTCCCCCTCAACCAGCGATTCCCGTAGGGAACGGATCAGCGCCGCACCTTCGCACGACGCCTCCGTAGGCGTGCTCGAACCGCTCCCCCCCAGCGCGCCAAAGCTCCGCTTGGGCCTGGGCTGCGGCGTGTGCGAGATCGAGACCGTGGCGGAGGAGGAGGAGGACGGGCGGTAGTCCGGCTCCGGGGGGGGTGCGGCGCGCGGGTCGGAGGAGGGTGCGGCGCGAAGGCGGGAGAGGTTGGTGTGGACTGTTGTTGGGAGGAGCAGCGAGAGTGTTGAGAGCATTGTGCTTTTTTCTTTTGGGGGGGGGGGTGGCGCGGGGTTGCGGCCCCGGTGGGAGGTTTCGGCTGGTTTCGTGAGGATGTTCTCGGGGTGCGAATGCTCGAAGGGCGGCTCGGCCTGATGTAGCGTAGCGGATAGAGGCCAGCCCAAGATCTCGAGATCAAGCTCTAGATTAAAAAAAAAAAAAAAAAAAAGGAAAGAAAGAAAAAGAAAGAAGGAGAGATATACGAGATACCGGAGAGGGAGTGAGAAAAGGCGACAAGAAAACCGCCCGGGATCGAGTCAACCCTTGCGCCTCACCTCGGCCGGACCCAGCCCGGCGCCCTGTTATGTTTTGCCCCTCCCCTTGGCGCCAAAGCCACGGGGAAAAGCCGTTGGCTTGCAGGGTCCAGCCGGGACCCACAATGTCGACAGCGGACGGCTTTATCAGATCATCCGTTCTTCGCGCGCCCGCTTGTTTGTGCGCATCAACGCCCTCTCCGCAGCCGGCGCCCCTCGATCCAGTGAGTGCATCTCCTGGCTCTAGGTGCTTCTATTTGTTCGATCGCTGCTTTGGCTCTGGTAGAGTTGGCGGGCGTTGTCCGTACGGACGGGCTCACAAGTTTTAGCGCGACATTGGCTGCAAGGGATTGACATGTGAAAGTCGGGGTGGATATCCGCAGTCTCTCTCCACCGCCGGCCGCCGCCCTTCCTCCACCGCCACGGGCATACCGAGAAAGTTCAGACACGACAAGGGAAATTGAGTCACATGGGATGTTTGATTATCTCGCGGCCCAGAAGATGGTATCCGGGGGATACCCGTAAATCTACGACATCGCCAGCGACATGGGCCGTATCCCAGAGTCGAAACTGTGACAAAAGGGCCGTAAGTCTTGTACGACGTCGCTGGATGTTGGCTTCCCACGAGAGAGCAGATAGGGACAAGCCCCCATTTTTAACAGCGCATTCCGAACTGTCTTCTCCATATATTCCCCCGACCCGACTGTCATATTCCAGTGTCGTATGCTTGATCCCTGATTTATCAGGGCAGGAGGTGCACTACGGTCCGTTTGCGCATCTGCACATCACCATTGAAGCTCTTTTCCGTCTCATGCGTTCAAGTCAAGATTTCCCCGTGTTTGTGTCACCACCATGGTGCATCTTTAGCGTCATCTCTCGCTTCCACATCTTTGCACATGATCCATCGTAAAAGACGGCGGGCAGGATCTAGCTCTTCTGCTGTCCATTCATTAAACGGGCTGCTCCTGAGAACAGAGGAGTCGGGAGGTCCCAATCCTTGCGTACAAATGTAATCAGCCAACAGCAAGCGACCCAGCGACTTCATCTCCCACCCGTTATATAAAAACCAGCCAGTTCACAAGGCTACATGTCCGTGCCTTTCACCTACTATGACCGTGTCTCATGAAGTGCACCATACTTCTATCTCTCCACCTTTCCCTTTCCTCCCCGATCGAGCCTTATTTACAAAGTGAAACAGGTCCAGTTGTTTCTTCCAGAGTCTGCACCCGAAACCATGCCAACCTGAGACGTTGTTTCAAGCTGCATCTATCTACGGATCGGGAGTCGTCATTAGGCATTTCCCGGGGCCCCGCCACACGTGAACCCTCGCCTCCGTTTCCCTCCTGCTGCGGCTGGGTCCACTAACACGGTAGCCGGAGGCGGACCTACAGCTGGGGAAGACAAGCAGCCGCGCCTCTGACCACCACAAGATCGGCCCATGCGTTTCAGTCGTCGTTCTGGACGCCTTCTGGTGTGCCCTTGATATAGAAGTGAGACATCGATATTGATTCGCCTGGTAAGGACGGTGGGTATTCAGACAGAGTAGTAACCCCGCAATACCCAACACAAATCGACGACTAACACAACCATGATTTCGGCCACTGTCGGGGAAAGGTGTCGTCACCGTCGTGGCACGGTGTTGAAGCTCCTCCTCACGCCCTATGCAACGTGCAGCGAGCCCCCGTTCATCTACCCATCCGCGCACGCCCTTCAAGACACAGCTCAATATCTGCAGCAGATGGGTAGTCAACACACCGTATGCCCTTGATTCGGCCCTACTCGAGTCCTCTCAACTTTTACCTTGTAAGACTGCCATCCAAGTCGCGAGCGGACGAGGTGGACGGGATAATCGCCGGCGGGCTGCCCCTAGCTCCTACCACTGAGCCCCTTACCGCAAAGACGTTCCCCGGGGTTAGAGGGAAGCCCTGACCAGGGAATTGGTCACCGTCGCCACGGAGTACGTCCAGCCCCGGGGGGGGGGGGGGGGGGGGGGTGGGGGGGGGGGGGGGGGGGGTTGGGGGTTTGGGGCCGGAAGGCCTTGGCTAAAGCCCCGGGCATGGAGGGCAGAAGGCACTGTTCATGTTAGTTTGGGGGACTAGACATTATTTCGAAGGGGGATGAACTGGGCTGGTCACGACTGTCAATGATGTGGGGCCGTCATGTACAGCCTGTTCGTCGCCCACCGGGGTTTACGAGACGCCCTATCGCCTCCCCATGATCGTGTCCCTGAAGCGTGCACTCTATGGGGCAGCGTCAACCGTAGTCCCAAGGAGAGAAAAGGTCCACAAGGAGAGAGCCACCAGGGCGGACAAGCGTATCTAAATACTCGGACACCCGGCTTCATCTAAAACTAGCCATCGTGGCGTGGATTGAGAGGAGGAACAAAAGGGCGATCTAGATTCCAGCCACTTCTTTGAACTGAACGCCATTCCGATGTCATTCCGACCGCATCATGATTCCTCGCCCGGCTCATCAACGTATCTCGACCGGGCAGATGTCCCGCGAGAGAGCCAAGATGCCCACTAATACGCGTGGCCCGGCGCCCGGCGCCGCAGCACCAGACCGGAAGCACGGAGCTCAAAGCACCGATCTCAAGAGGACTAAAAAAAGCCACAAACAGATACCGCGATGTGACCTCCTGACAACCCTCCTCGGCACGACGGCACCCATGGCGGAGGTTCCAGCGACCGACCACCGACGGCCCGCATCTCGCCCCACCCCATCTCCCTTTTACCCCCCACATCTCTTTTCCCGTGACCCTCGAGCCTGGAGGTTTCCAGAACGAATTGAGGTTTTCCTTTTTTTCCCCTCTTGATGTGGAGCCACTGCCGAACACGGGGATATGAATGGGACATGCTAAGAAACCGGGAAGGGGGGGGGGGGGGGTGTAACTCGCCAGAAGCGGTCAAGTCCCGGCAAGAAAGGAGCCGCTCCGTTGCATTGGGTCAGAGGGGTGCGGACCATTAACATTTTTGCACTTTTTCTTTGCACTATTTTGCGCATTAAACTAGCCCGGCTCGGGTTCTTCGCACAATTCCCCATCGTACGAGGGGGAGAAAATGGGGCTTTACCCCCGAAACTCCGCGCCGGGTTTCCTCGTAGGGCAGCTACAGTGGGCACGAGCGGGCCAGTGACCGGCCCCGAAGAAATCCCTGGGGGGGGGGGTGGGTCCAGGCCCCCCGGCTCTGTAAGCTGGTGGATCGCCTTAGTCACGCACACGCCCCTTCCATTCCTCCAAATCTCGATCATTTTGTGCAGAGTCCTCGGGTGGGAGGGGATCCGGGGCCGGGAACTTCATAACTCTGTTCCTTCCCGCGTGGGGGGGGGGGAGGAAAACGGCCCCTCTCCGGCGTCCGAATTGCCGCTGGGTTGCATCGGTGATCGGGGGGAGGAGGAGAAGTCAGGCGTTGGACAGGGGTGTCAGTGAACGGGACGTTCCCGTGAACGAGGAATGGACACCGAAGCTGTACTACCCTCCGTGGTGCCGAGCTTCCAGACGCTTGTGCGCGGGAAAGTTACAACGTCTGACGGTGTGTCGGCCCCAACATAAAGTCCGATCTCCGAACGAGCCCACACGTTCAGGCTTAAGTCCGCCCCGTTTCGGGCCTCCCAGTCCCCCGGTTCTTACCGCACGCCCCCCCACCCTCCTTCCCCAAATCATTTTCCTGGGACTACCCACCGTACTTCCGTATTGCCGGTTATCCGAGTACGGTCATCTTTACCACTGCTGAGAATAACCTTATAGCTTAGCTCGCACGAAGCGACACATCCCCGCGTCGCTTCCTGGTCCCCCAGATGCCCGGCCACCGTACAACCGAGTATCCGCAACGCGATCGACGGCGAAAGCCCAGCATGCCCAACACAACCCCCGGCCTCGCCGTCCAATCTCCAGGGCGTGAGAGGAACGGAGGGGGGTGTTTGAGGCCCCGTCCGGTGGCTTTGCCATTAAAGCTGACGCGGTGCCGTGGGGAACCCTGGCACCTCCTTCAAGGCAAAGAAAAGCAGGGGGAGGGGAGGGGGACAAGGGGGGTGCAGGGCTAGGCAGACGAATTTCCTTGCGCGACGAGTGGAGAGCGTGGGATACATATTGAGCGAGCTTGTTTCGGTGGCATGGCGCGCTGGGGGAGCATCACGTGGTGCAGTTGTACGCGTATCGCGGCGTATTTCGGATTGGGTCGCAGAAGCCACAGCGACCGGAGACCGGGAAGGGAGAGGATGGTACCCCGGCCTGCCAAAAGCAGCAATGACCCGTACTTCGCCCGCGATACGCCCATCAGGCCTGGCACCACGACAACATGACAGCACCTTGATGAGCCACGCAAATGACGCGTCCAAACGGGTGCCCAGACGCGGCTCAATTAACACCCCCCCCAAACCCAACGGTTCCCCAAACAGGAAACCAGAAAAAAAAAGTTAAGCAAAGGGGAGACTAAGCAAATGAAGGTAGATAGGTGAAAGCGAAAGCCAGAGGGGCGTGTGCGGAGATTGGAGGCGACGACGGGACAACGGAGTCTTGAGGAGGCCGATGGAAGCCCCCCGCCCGCCCGCCGAGAGTGCGAGAATTGCGCCGCGCCGGCGAAAAGAGTGGGGCGCCGCCGGGGGGGTTTCCAGCAGGGGGGGGGGGGGAGGGGTGTGTGTTTTCCAGCGAGACATGGGAAAATCCGAAAAAAAAAAAAACACTTCTGCATGTCGATACTTTTTATTTGTTATCTTGGGGCCGTCTAGGCCTTCGCAGCCCGCGGGACCCGTTGTACGTCGTGGTGATGTTACGGTTAGGGAAGTGGACTAGACGGAGCGGGACCCGGGAATTTCTCAGCAGAGGGCCGGGGGCTCCACGGGAAGCGGGCTCAATTACTCAGTCGTAGCCATCCTGGATATATTAAGCATTCTCGATTTCTAAGCGGGATTGTCAGCTTTTAGTCCAAGGGGGGGGGGGGGGTTCGATCGAACTCGGCGCCACTAATTGCGCAAAGTTCCGGCGTGACTGATTGAGAATGTAGCAGCTACTCTGTAGGGTTACCTGTAGGAGGAAGATGGGCGGGATTCCGACGCTTCTTCCCCCGCACGCGGAGAAATTGGACATGGTTAATGGTTATGGTGCCGCACCTCGATTATGGAACGAGGCGAAGGACGAATGTAAACCCCCCCCCCCCCCCCTGTAAGGAAAAGGTAACATGCACCGCGAACCCCCCTTCCAGCGCCCTGCAGACGGGCCCTCACAACACCCCGAGAGCACGAGCTGCCGTGGCGCGGGATACACTCGCCGATGCAGATCGCTGCGGCCAGGGTGTAATCGCACAGTTAGTTCAGTGTGGGATGGGAAGAGGAATTGGGCCTCGGGGGCTGGGATGCAGGTGGGCGGCCGCCCCGCCTCCCACCTTGAGCCCCAAGGACGGGAAGCGACGTCGTTGCATTCCCCTGATGAATGTCGAATCCACGAGACCACTTCCATTTTGCCAAGGCAAGGACCAGCAGCTGGGCAGAGGAGGGGGAATGTGGCTCCGCAGATCCTTTTTTGCCGTCTTTTTAACCTACGTTTTGGCACATGAGCCAAGGGCATAATGTTCGAAATGCTTTTTGAAATGTTTCAATTGCTCGCTGGCGCGAGTTGTGTTGTCTGTCTGTTGGACAGACCATGTCTAGTATAAACAAACGTCGTGAGGCTCAAGAGTGGTGGTTGTATGAAAAGCAAAACGATCCCGATCCATGAAACTCCGCAAGTCCCCTCCCCCACCCCGCCCCATCCCAAGATCCCAGTTCCCTCTCGCCAAGGGATAATAATGTACACTTTCCTCCATTTTATCGTCCCAAGCCCGGATTTCCCAAGACGCGGAATAAAAAAAAAGATACAACCCACATGATCTATCCTCGGTTGCGAAAAGACGTCGACGCCGGTGCTGTGTCCAGATCCGTTGAAATGCTGATGTGGAAATAATGTGCAAAGTTCGAAGCGAAGTGGGCGCAGGCAGCCCGAAAAGATCATCCCCCTCAGCACCGGCAGGAGCTCAATGCCCACCCGAGCTCCTCCCCTTCTCCACTCCCGCCCCCCCCCCCACACACACCTCACAGGCGCAGTTGCTGCCCGTCGTCGTCCCCAAAGCCGGAATAGATCATGGGATCACCCATCCCCATCATGACCTCCGGATTAGGACACGAAACCATGTGCGGCCTCAGCCTCCCAAACTCGGACTCGAGCAGGCCCTGCGTGAGCATGTCGTTCGTCATGGTCGGCTGCGTGAGGAAGTCGGGCGCCATGGACATGGCCGGCGGGCCGCCCCACGACCCCGCGAACGACGCCAGCGTCGGGTGGTCGTGGAACATGACGTTCCCGTCCGGGATCCCCGCGCCGTCAAAGTCGGGGTTGTACGCGGCGGCCGGGCTTTGAGGCGAGAGGAAGGCGTGGCTCGTCGCGGGCGTCGCGTGGCGATCTGACTCGAGGTCAGAGTGCTCCTGCTCATGCTCCGAGGCGGACCCTAGGTCCGTCCCATTGCTGGCGGGGGAGGCCGTCCCCGTGGCGGTAGCCGTGGCGGGCTGTGACGGCGCATCGGACTGCTGCTGCTGCTGCTGCTGCTGCTGCTGGGCCTCGAGCTGGCGCGCGAGGTCACGCAGGTCGGAAGAATTCTCGGGGAAGACGGAGTGGACGGGGAGGTCGACGTCGCAGTTGGGGCGGATGCAGCCGAGTTTAGTGGCGATGTTGTGCACGACGGGTTGGCCGCGGTCGTTGAGCTCCGGCTCGCCGAGGTCCCACTTCTCACCGTTCTGGACCATGCTATATAGCTTGTGGATAGTTGCTATTAGGGAGAACTGCGTGCTCTCGAGCACCTCCGCGTATCTGTGATATTTGTGAGTGACATGAACAGATGTGGGCTATGTTGGGGTCTCCAATGAGATAACGGGATGGCGTACCCTCGTGGTAGCTGCTTGTACTCGACCTTTTTCCGAACGCCGGCGGTACATATCAGGCCGTCGTCCTTACACCTCTTGCAGGGGAACTCGCCGTCGCACTTGTAGAGAGTGTGAGCCAAAGGGAACGGAGCAGCGGTAAGTAACGTCTTAGCTCACCTTGGTCTTCTTCATGCGACACCGCTCACACGCCTTCCACACGCGCTTATGCCTCCCGTCCGACGTGGGCGAGTGAGGCTCCGACTGGCTCGTCGCGGCGCTGATTATGCTCGTCCCGCCTATGCGCTTCGACGCGCGGTGCGATGTCTTGCCCGCCTTGCCCGTTGACGTCTTCCGCGACGGCTTGAGGCCGTGCTCCTCCGTTGGAGGCGTCGGGATGCTGTGTCCCATTGTAATAGGTGGGTATCAAACTGAATTGGGGAAATGTCGTCGATCTGTCTCGGTGTACGCGATGGGGGGCCCGGGTGTGTGGTTCTTGGCCGGAACGGAGCTTTTGGTATGAGCGTGAACCAGTGGCTTAGTCTGACATGCACGAGGTTGAGGCGAGGATAGATAAAATGAGTGTATGTTACTTTTTCTTGTAAGTGGGAAGTGAATAAGTATTACGCGGGTAGAGCCTCTTTTAAGAAAGTGAAGCAAGAGCCATCTAGGATCCAGGCACAGAGGCGCCGGGGGGGCTACATGCAACTTATAAGAAACAACAACCCAAGCTTAACCACCGATAGAGCGAAAGTGTGAAAGAGAACGGTGGGGTGGAGAAGGGGAGGGGGCGTGTGTGGGAAGGGGGGGTGGTGAACTGAAGGTGGAGAACAGAAAAAGGGGAGGGGGGGGGGGGGGGGCGTGTGTGCGAGAGCGAGTCGAATTCGGCGACCTGTGAACCCCGTCGCGAGGTACAGGCAACTCAGGCCCGATTACTAATAGGCCGAGTTTTTGTGAAAAAGCATTCGCGGGCAAGGCGAACACTCCGCTTGATGGCTCACAATGATGAACAAAAAAATCGGGGACCGTTCCCTCCAGGGGGCGCTAGCCACCGTAAGGCACCGCCCAAATTCCCACCGATAAAGGCCAGGTTCCCCAGACATGGCGTACCCCCTGCTTCTCCTCGTTCTAAGAGGGACGAGGGATATCGGGCCTCAAGACGCGCAGAGGCCGAGTCTGACGGGCACGAGGGCTCGGAGCTACATCAGCCAAGTGGCTAGCTGTCCCTTTCAGAGCTGGTATCCGTCGGACACGTCGTATTCTCTGGGCTCCTTGGAAGGTATCTACGGCGTATTACAGGTGTCTTGGGGGTCAGCGGGCGGGCTGTTCACCGCTGCAGCGGTCGTGGGCGCAGGGCGTTGGCTGAGCGGCACCAAGCGCCGAGCGTGGCTTTCGTCCCGCATAACGCGCAATCGAAAGCCCGGCTCGTAGATTGCCGCTTCTGGTCGGGACCCGAGGAATGCGAGTGCCACGGGGCCTTGTCCGAGCTACACCACGACCAGGTATCGCGGCCCCACGAAACCGGCCGGTCCCTGTTCTTGCCGTGATGGCCGCTCTACCCGTCCTCTTCAACGCACGCCTCGTACCTTGTCTATCTGTGGCAGTTGCATACCATACCTCGTTGGGGAAATGAGCAACGCGGACAGCACAAAGTCTGCCCGGCACGTCGTCGTTCCATGCAGAAAGGAGGCGGACTGCGACGCTGCGGGGAGCAAGGCGCCCCCTCGGCCTCTACCTAAACGCCGTCATCTCGGGTCCGCGGACTGCATCTCGCCCCATGAAGCCCATCACCGGGGTCCTCACCACCGCCCATCGCCCGCGGAGCGCGTTATTCCCGCTTACTACGACGCCAGACGGTAAGTGGTACCAGGTACGGACGGCGCATGTGTCACCTTTCGCGGGTGGTTCCGGGTCGCTGGCCTGGCGGGGGTTGGGGGGGGGGGGGTGTGTTGTAGGCGCCCCCCTTGGAGAACATGTCAGTCCGCACCCACGGAGCACGGGGTTAAGCAGGCGGGAAAAAGTTGCCGGTTTATGTCCGAGCGGGCGAGTTCACCTCCAGTGCCCCGAGAGATATGCGGAAACATTTTGATATGACGAGATATCGCGCTCAGGAACCCCCACATCGCGGGCTAGTCTTGCCCATACCATCGAAGACCATCACGAAAGCTGACGTGCTTGGAAGTTATGGGATGTGGTGTTTTAGGTGGCTGCTAGTTTGCTCACAGAACAATGTCAAATGGGCGGGGTTTCGACCGTCCGCGTTCCTGACATGGGACTGAGATGTCAAGGGATGAGGCGGCCATGACGGCATGGTTCGGCACCCCGGCGCCCTAGTGTCGCCGACGATGCGCGCATCGACCACGGACGTCCTCATCAGGAAACATCCCATGACCCCAGGCGCGCAGATATCCCGCAAACGGCTCGAGGCGGTCCGGGATCGGTTCGTGCGTCCCACCGGCAGATCCGCCAATAGCCCTCTTCCATCACCACCGCTCCAGGACGCCGGCACCGGGGATCCACAATTCCCTAAGGAACGAGTGGATGACTCTTTTGTCCATGAAGGCGCCGAAGGATGTCGGTCGGGGTGGGTCTTTCCTATGGTCGAGCCGGTCGGGTGGTGACAAGCTTCCTTGCGCTGGCCGGGGATGGCGCACCGCTTTGTAACCGCCTTGTATACCCGATGTGCTTCGGGGAATGGGGTTTAGCATAACCCCGATGTCCGCGATCCCACATCCTCTTCTTTCTTATTTTTTTTTTTGCTCGGGTCAGGGACAAGGGCCCGCGCTGCGGAAAGTTCATCTCCATCCCTGGATGACGTATTATTGGACGCTCGTATTTATGTCAGCGGCATCATGAAGTCTCACGTTCGCGATATACGAGATTCAGAAACGTCAGCTGTCCGTAGAAGTGCTGACAGTGGCTTGAGTTGACGAGGGCCCGAAGTTCGTCGGCGTCATGAACAGCATCTGCAGTTCGTCCGCGGAGCGACCCTGGATGCGGTCACCGCATGCGACATGCCTCCTCCAGGTCCAGACCCAAATCCCCTATCATCCCACACACACCCGGAAGCGTGCCGAGGAGACCCATTACTCGGTAACCACACCAATATGACATGGGCCCCATGCATGGAACACTTCGGTCGGGAACATTCCTGCAGCGCCTCGACATGTCACATCATGACCCGGCCCCTTCCCACTTCCCGCCCGCGGGCCCGGGCATTCCCAATAATGACTCCAATCGGCGGCTTGGCCAATTAGGAGGCCCTCAGGCCAGATGAAGGTTTACCAAGCACCGGACGCTAGTTAGCGAGGGGTCTCCGAGGCGATATGGCCCCCCACGAGTCATACAAGGCGGGCCCAGCCCTGCCGCGGGGGCTCCACCCAGCTCTGTTAACGCTGGCTCGGGCTCCAAAGTCTCCTGATGGCGGGTCCCGCATCCTTCGCTCTTCTGGTAGATACCCGACTGCTTCCGCCCTCGAAGCGTAAACCCTTCGCGAACCGGGAAGCCAAGCCGACAGGGGAAGGGCGCCGAAAGAACTAAAGCTGGTTTTCGTCTCTCAGCTCCGTCCCACTCCACCGGCAGGGGAGTGAGCACCAAGCGGCGCACGGGAGCACGGCGACGGACCCACTTTGTCGAGCCCAAGTGGGGCTTTTCGTCCTCGCGTGTGCGCAGAGCCCCCGGAGCGGGCTCGGCGAATGGCCCACGCGTCGCGAAGGAGATTTCTCGGCCGGTCGGCGGCTTTGCTTTTCCTCTTGGCCGTTCCATCTCTTGGTGGCCCCAGTCTTCCCTGTTCCCCCTAATTATCCTTCCCTTTCCCCATTGGCAATCCCATTGCTAGGTGGCTCCCTTTTTCTCGATCTCGATCTCGTGCGGGTCCCACCGCCGGGGGAACAGGACGGTGCCAATAACCAAGCCCGCCGCCGGGAGCGGAAGTGGGTATCAACTCGCCGCTATCGAGTCCCCGAGTCCACGCCGCCCAGTCCTTTCTTCACACACACCCCCTCCGCTTCTATATCCCGCTTATTAATGGGCCCTCCTTGACTTTTCCCACCCGTGAGCTCGGCGCCTCGAGCCGCGGCGTAAAAAGCTTGTTAAAAAAAATACTAGCATCCCGGGCCGCCTAGAAGTTGTTCCCGAGGCTTACTCGGCCCGTCGGGTCCTGTGTTCCTGGGAATGAATCATAGCGCGGCTCTTTTTTTTTTAACTTCTTGATACCCGCTTTGTCTCGTCAGTATGAACACAAATGCCAATGGGGGGCGTGCCCTCAGACAGATAGCCGTCCTCGTCTGCCGCGTTGTCTCACCATGGAAACTCTGATATAACCCCGTTGTGCTCGCGAGGGAGTTGATCACCGATCGACATAACCCCCAAGGAACATGGTGATGCGACCATGACAGCTCGATTGATAAGCCGGGTTGGCCATCATCAAATGCTGACTCTCCCGTCCCGCCGTACACCATCAGACGACTCGGGCCGCCCTCTGGGGCAATTTGTCGTGGGACGCATCGGGCATAGCGAATTCAA
Source organism: Sordariomycetes sp. B11D1 (assembly GCA_025503055.1). Taxonomy (NCBI): domain Eukaryota; kingdom Fungi; phylum Ascomycota; class Sordariomycetes; species Sordariomycetes sp. B11D1. The sequence goes on from JAMFQS010000102.1 coordinate 99,990, forward strand.
CAATTCTCCATCGGCTACTCGGCCTCCGAAGGCCGGGCGCTAAGAAGTTAGGCCAAGCTACTAGATGAACAGGCTTGTGGGGGCGTGTCCACCCGGCTATGCGGCTTTATCAGCAGCCGGGGGTTATCATGACGATTCGCCTCGGAATTTTCAGCCTCTTTTGGTCTCCCGGGGGCCGTCTTTTTTTTTTTCTCCCCTCGTAGCACTTCCTTCTGGAGCCTTCCCATTTCAAATACTATCATCCGGTTTGCCAGCCGCTTTGCGACTCTTCCTTAATGTTAGGTAAGACACGTAGACATGGGGAAATATAGAAACGCCATGTCTTCGAACACGGACGGGAAGCGTCATGATCCGATGATACCATATGCTGTCATCCGACCTTAGCTTCCCAGCGTCCGGAAAGACGCTAGAAGCCGGGCGGCACGCCGAATGCCGAGCACTTTTTCGCGCGCCCGGGCTCCAGCCCTACGGAGGGGGGGGGGGGGGGGGGGTCCCGGACCCAGCGGTGGGTCCCCCAATGCCGACGACGGAACGACGGGGGCCCTTGGAGCGAAGCCCGATGCCCCGGGGACGATACCACGCGACACCGAGCCACGGCAGGGACCTTGTGCGAGGGGGTACAAGGCTCGGTCCCACTGCACGATGGCATAACGATCCGGGGGTGGAATGCCGAGCGGGAGATTGGACCGTGGAGAAGTGAGGCTGGAGGTGTGGGTTTCCGCGGACGGTCGTTAGGCCGCGGGGATGCTTGTTGTGCACTTTGTGCAGGGCATGTATTTCGCTCGTTGGCGGCGTGTAGGTCGGCCCGTCCTTCGCCGACTCCACTGCCGGGATCACTCCCACCGCATCGCGCGGTCGTGCGCCAAGGATCCCTGTCCCAGCCGTGTGCATGCTCGCAGGTCGTCGACGACGACAGGTTAGCTCGAGGCCTGAACGGGCCGGGCGGTCGTGCGTCGGGCATTCACTGTAATGGCCCGCAGCTGCATCGACGCTGTTTTGCCGTGTCGCCGCGCCAGTCGGTGCTAACCCCATAGCTGCGGTTGAAAATGGCGCACAGAGGGAGCTCCTGATGCGACACGGCCGATCCGAGGAGATGAGCAACACAGACGACCTTGAGCTCGCAGCTGCCACTTGCAACGTGGTCCGCGTGCAGCACGTGCGGCCGTTGCCGTGCAATGCGAATCAGACGCGGGGGCCCCGCTTTGCTGCGTCCCAGCCCCCTCGCTGCCGCGGGGGGGGGGGGGGGGGGGGCGGGGGGGGGGGGGGGGGGGGGCGGGCGGGGGGGCGGCG
>JAMFQS010000103.1:0-93835 GCA_025503055.1 Sordariomycetes sp. B11D1
TCCTGCGCCTCATTAGCTTCAACCTGGACAGGTACTGGGCCACGGGCTCGGCGCAGACGAGCGTTCTAGAGGTGAGCGCCCCCCCTCCCCCCCCCCCCCCCCCCGCCGGGGGGGGGGGACCTGTCTTCCCCCTCGAACCCATCTAATACCCCAAAGAAGAAGCAGCTCGACCCCGCGAACCTCTCTGAGCGTGACCGCGTCTCGTTCCCCGCTGACATGGCCGACTACAACTTCCGCAACTACGTCGGCTATGCCATCTACGCGCCGCTCTACATCGCGGGCCCGATCCTCACCTTCAACGACTATGTCTCGCAGTCCAAGTACCGCCCCGCGACAATCGAGACGCCCCGCACTATCCGCTACGGCGTGCGCCTCGTCCTCGTCCTCCTCGCCATGGAATTCACCCTCCACCACGTCTACGTCGGCGCAATCTCCCACGCTAATCCCGTCTGGTCCTCCTACACCGCCTCCCAGCTCGCCCTCCTCTCCTACTTCAACCTCCACATCATCTGGCTGAAGCTCCTCCTCCCCTGGCGCCTCTTCCGCCTGTGGTCCCTCGTCGACGGGATCGACCCCCCGGAGAACATGGTCCGCTGCGTCTCGGACAACTTCTCCACCCAGCACTTCTGGCGCGCGTGGCACCGCTCCTACAACCGCTGGCTCATCCGCTACATCTACGTGCCCCTGGGCGGCGCCCGCTTCGAGGGTCTGGCGGGCACGATCAAGTCGCTCGGCACGTACGTCATGGTCTTTACGTTTGTCGCGCTGTGGCATGACATCAAGCTGCGGCTCCTCATCTGGGGGTGGCTCGTCGTGCTGTTCCTCCTCCCCGAGGTCGTCGCCAAGAAGCTGTTCCCGGCCAAGAGGTGGCGCGACCATCCCGTTGCGTACCGGATGCTCACCGGCGTTGGGTCCCTGGGGAACGTCTTCATGATGATGTCGGCGAATCTGGTGGGCTTTGCGGTGGGGTTGGAGGGGATGAAGAGCATTCTCGAGGGCATCTTCAAGGATTACCACGGTGGGTTTTCCCTCCTTCCGTTTTCTCCCCTATATTCGCCTCTTCTGTCCTTTATCTTCGCCTTGAGTGGGTGTGCGGATCGGATTATCGCTAACGGCGGTATACAGGCGTCCTGTTCATCTTGTTCGCCAGCGCGACCTTCTTCGTGGGCGTGCAGATCATGTTCGAGGTCCGCGAGTCGGAGAAGAGGAAAGGGTACCACGTCAAGTGCTAATCCCGACATCTGCTTCCTATATTTTACTTGTGATTTCTTAGAACGGAGGACTGAATACATGCGGTTTACGTCTAATGGTATGCCTAGCCACGGTCAGGGTAATCAGGCGTTCGCGCACATGGGTCACTGGAAGTGTTCAGTGCGTTGAAGCGGACGCCGTTCCACCTCATTCCAACATTCGACGGCATTCCCCAGTCCATATACGTACAAGACCCATACGCTCTCTCGCTCCCTCATCCCACTTGAACCAGCCTCATTGTCAAAGATCCCGATACCCCAAAAACACTTTGTGTATCCGGGGTTCCGACGCCCACCAGTTCTCCAGAGCCGCCGAAAGGAAACAAGACCTCTGAAAACCATAGTGTACAAGTCGGAATTAACCCAGGCTCCCTCTCCCCTTATCCCCAAAAGCAAATGACACATGGATTGAAAGAACGCCCAGTGTCCCACGCGCCTTGACGCCCGCGACCAGAGCCAGAAACCATCCAAGGCTCGAAAAGGACAGGCGACAGAAGACAAAAAGTGCCCAGAGGGCAAGACAAACACCTTTCCCCTCCCTCACATCTTCATGCGGGGAAAAAAAAATGAACAGATGGAAAACGAAGGAGATCCCCAGCCCCAGCGCCTTATGCATCCTCCTCAACCCCCCGCTTTTGCTTTCCCGTTCCTTTTGTGTACCAGTTCCTCGTGGCCCGTCCGTTCCTCCTCAACAATTGCGGTTCCGGCCACAATCACACTAGAAACTCCATGCAAGGTCGGAATGGAATGCCCCTCCACCGTGCTTATATACAGACCAATCCCATTCCTAGTACGCGAAGAGAAGCCAACAAACGAAGCCAGTCCATGACCCGAATGAGGGAAGAGATCGCAACAAAAAAAGAGAAATGAGTGCTATGGTCGTGAATCACATCATAATGTAGGAAAGCGTCAGGTGCACACGGCCACACCGAGGTTTGGCTCCTGAGGGCAACCAGCAGACAGCAAAGACCGCACTACCCCTTCGCAGGCCCGTGGTCATATCCCCACGCGCGCTTCATCCCGACTTCGTAGACGCTCGCCACGGACTCCTGCCACATGGCGGGCGTGATGAAAGTCGGCATCTGCGGCGCGAACTGCTGGCTCGACATTGTCCCACCGGGCGAGACCGTCTCGCTGGGCGACTGCATGTTGGAGAAGCTAGAGAAGTCGGGAGGGCTGGACGAAGAGGCTTTCAACTGCGCGGCTGCGTTGGCCTGAAGCTGGGGCTCGCCGAAGGATGTTCGCCAATTCCTACGCATGTTAGAAGCATGCCATAACCGAGAAATGACATGGAAAGCACAGGGGATGCATACTCGAAAATGCGCGAGGGGTTCCAGCTCGGCGCCTCTGTCATGGACATCTGCTGCGCCATCGTCGCTGGCTGGTTCCCCTGCCCGGAGGTGAACATCAGCATCGGCTGTGTTCCCTTGACGTCCGTCGGCCCAGCAGAGATAGGGGGTGTGAGGGGCTGGCTCGTGAACGCGAGATGCGGCGCCTGGAGGTTCGCCGCCTCGCTCCTCGTGGGCATTGTCGCCGCCGGGTTCGGAATCGCCCTGTACCCAGGACTGGACCTCGGGGGCGTCGCCGCGCTCGACGTGGGACTGCCGTAGGGGAAGGTCGGCTTCAGCACGAAGGGTTTCCTCACGTCCGCGGAAAAGGCCTCTCGGACAGCGTCGATCTGCTTCTGTACCTCCGGCATGGGCCACACGGCCATGACCTTCTCGACGAGCTGCATCTGCCTCTCGAAGAAGTCCCTTGCGTCAACATTAAGGTCCGGATCAGGAGATGTCATCGCAACCTGTGACTACATGTTAGTCTACCCCCCTCGTGTCCGGAAATCGCGAGCATGCATCTTACCAGGTGCAACACTACACATGACAGGGCGCAGTAAATGGGGAAGCTGAATCCCCGCAGCATGTACCCTATCCCGGCGAGGCCAAACGTGTTGTACACTGCCTCCTGCAATCTGCATATTGCCTTTGCCGATGAGTAACACGTCATCATATGGTGCTTCCACTTCCCATCGACACCGGAGGGATCGCAAAAAGCAAGCTGTGGCCGGTGAAGGAGAATGAAACTCAGGTAGTGGTATGTGTGGAGGTTCCCCACAAACGGCGAGGGAATCCAGGGCGGCGCGGTGCCGGGCGGGAAAGTGACCGAAAGGTCAGGAGGTAGCTCGGCAAGCCAAGAGTTGAGGGATGGATTAAGCTGCACCAGCTCCGGGTCGATGCCCCATTCTTTCTTCCGCTTGATACGGGCGTAGACCGAGTTCATGCGACTGATGTTTCGGACTAGCCTCGTGAGGTATGTGAAGTTGCGGGCGACGAGATACTCCTCGTCATCGTATCCTGGAAGAGGTTGTGGGATGCGGAAGTCCACCTCGTCAATGTCCACCGCTAGGTCAGTCCGGCCTATTAAGCAGTGTCAGAAACATGGGTTTGCCACTAGGTGAAGCTCTAAAGCTAGGGGCTGTTACGTACCTTGGGGCGAGCCGATCATGACCTCGAGTGTGAAGACGACCTGCCAAATACTCGTCTTCATCCGGCACTCCAGCTCCGACGAGTTGCACCCGTTTCCAGCCTGATGATCCGCATAGTGCTCGTCGAGTCCGAGGTCTTTGCCCATCTGTACGCATTGAACGATGGACATCCAAGACCGGTAATAGTAGCCCTTTTTCGGCGCACCCTCCTTGGCCTTGAGTAGGATGAGAAGCGCCTGCAGCGTGCTAAGCCTCGGGACATCCATAAAGGTGTCGGCGTGAGCTACCTCGTGTTAGCCTCTCAGTTGCCACGGGGCTATACAGGCGGTGCTCACCAGCTGCCAACGCAAGCCATTGCTGCCCTTGAGCGGGCTCATCTGCTAGTTTACCACCGATGGCAAAAATGGCTTCAAGAATTAGAGGGGATATGGCGCTTCTGTTCGTGTTCCATTGTTGGTAGAATAAGGTCTTGCTCAAGCAGGGAAGGAATGGGTGGATGTTGGTAAAGTATAGGTCGAAGTATTTGTGTGCCGTCTCGTCGTCAGGCATGAGCGCGGGCGGAATCCGGATCCTTCCGAGGGCCATCGGTGGTAATGAAGCCTTGAAGTCATCCACTTCTTCTAGCGGGGGCTCCTCTTCACGTCGGAAGGACGCCTTGTTTCTAAGGTAGGGTGCTACGCACGGGTTAGCCTATAACTCGAGAGAGGCCGACGGCAACCTGTGCGCATCAGGGATTATATTTGGGAGGCGCTGTTCTTACCTGTCCCAGCTTCGTTCACTTTCAGAGATCCCAGGAGATCGGCGAGATCCGTCTGGTAGCTATCCTGAGAGTGTGCCCCGGGTGAGCTACCCTGCTGGCCTTCCGCCTGTAACGGACCTGCAGGAAAAACACCCTGTGACGCGTAGGACCCCTCCACCGCGCTCATCGATCGGGGCATACCCCCGTATAACATGCCCTGCTGTGCGGATCCCCGTGCGTCCGCGTACTGCGCCGCCTGGAAGAGGTCTGGCCCGCTGCCAGAGAGCTGACCCGGCTGGTGCATCGACGCCGTCTTCGCTGTGTCTTGCATCATCGACTGCGTCGCAAACGGGTCGTGGGAGCCGCTGGGGAACACCGGCCCCGAGGCCTCGTACATGGCGTGCGCGTTCGGATTCGGGGCTGGAGCCACGCCGGCCGACGGGTCGGGAATGCTCGAGGGGGACATGGTCGGGGTCTCGGAACCATCGAATCCGTTGGGCCGCACGCACTGTAGCTTCAGCCGTACGCAGGCCGAGCAGGGCCATGTGTTCGTGGTCGCGGCATCGCACTTGATCTTGCGTCTCCTGCAGCCCTCGCACGCTCTCATAACTGCACAACCGGTCAGCGGAGGGGGTTCGGCGCGGGCAACGGCGATGGCGCCGGGGGTTCACCCAACCCTTTAAACGCTTGTGGCGATTGTGTTCGTCGACAAAGACATAATCTGCAGGCAAAGTCAGCGAGCTGCATCGTGGCGGGCCGGCGCGTGGTAGACGGCCATGTGACAGCGCGGGGAAGGGCGCAGACGCCGATGGGATTGCGCACTTTTCTGAGTCTGAGGTGTCTGCTGGGGTGCAAAGCTAAATGTGCCCATCTGCGAGCTCTGGGGGAGTATCCTCCTCGCAGAGGGATCGTTGGACATGGCGAAGGTCGGTATGTCGGGAGAAGCAGCGCCGTCGCATCGGACGACCGCTACTTGCCGGAGGGGTCGCGAGGAGTCGTATCAAGGCATGTAGTCCGGCGGGTACTAGACTTGGGCGCGGTGGCGGCGGGAGGTAATGGTCATGCAAGTGAGAAGGGTAAGGCCATTCAAGCTGGGATTCCTCCGTGGAGCGAGAAGGCCGGATGGGAGATGGAAGGAAGTCGAGGCAGAGGCGGCGGCGGGACGAGGTGAAGTACAATTACAGATCGTTAGCGAGTCGCATGCCGTGTCGACAGGTACTGAGCTGGGTTTAGGAGGTAGGGCAGCGAAAAGGAGGGGGTGTGGGCGGAACCCATGCTTAATTTTCGACCGGGTCTGGCCGTGTGGTGGAGCGTACAGGTGCGACGCACCTTCGTACTCCTTGGCGCGTGCGAAGCCTCTGGGACTGGGATGGCACGCTCTCCCTCGCGGGCGGGGGACCGGTGGAGAAGAGACAAGGGTGGCCTCGCCGTTGTCCTGGGGCTTGGAAGCTGGCACTGATACGGAGTGCCGAGGATTAGATTACAGAGGGTGCTGCGTTTCTTCCATCCCACACCCGGTGTGCCATCTGCACTACTCTTAGCGCCTTTAGTAATCGTTATGACGACGAGGCAAGCGCGAACCGGTGAGGGAGACGGCGGGTCATGGCAGGTGAGACCGGGGACCGCCTCCGCGTGGGTGGCACTCTCCTCACCCCGCGCTGTTGGCTTTCGCCACGCCCAAGTAACGCTGAACAGCAAGAGTATGAGCACGCCGCCGAACCTTGGACGCGACTCTCAGTTGTATCCCTTGACCAATCTATTCACAGCGCGCGATGAGATATTGGGCTTTCCAGGCGCGGTACTTCCACGCCAACAGGGTCCGTCAGGCCTGGGTGGAGGCGGATGTACCCATCCACTGGGCTGAAGTGGTCACCCTGCACTAACTCCCGTACCCGATACCCCCCGACTCCGAGTCTACCGAGGGACTTAGCCCAGAGCCCCACCGGACCATGTAGTTGCTACCACACCAGCGGATTCGTCCGAAGCGCACTACAGGTGTCGCGCCCTGAACTAGCTCACCGGGTGCCGGCATGCAGCCAGCCGCACCGGACGCATTGAGTAGTTTGGTTCCGTAGGGGCTTATAGTAGATGAGGCCAGTATTACCCGGTTACGTGGGGTATTCAGCGTCGGCCATGCCGGATCATCACCGACTCTCATGCTCCATGACGCTCACAATTTAAGATGCGTGGAGAACACGGCATTAATCTGGAAGCTCTCCAGAATATTTGGGCCCATGGCTCACCCAATAATGCTCCGGCAAGCTATCTAATTTGGGATATATCCAGTATGGTGTGGATTTAGACAGCTGGATCCCAATAAACAAGGGTGTTTCTCCGAGATTGACTAAAATTGGGAAAGAAAAGATCCGGAAGCACTCTCGGAGACTTTGGACCGGGGCGTACTTGCAAGCATAACTGACGAGGTCGTTCGTCCCAAGGTTGACCCGAGTTCCATTACACAAACACCCCGCAAGACGAAATACGTGACACTAAAACACGACACTAAAACATCTCGTCAGGCCCAGCCGCCAATAGACGCGTAAGAAGTACGCGCACCCAACGGCGCCTGGATAGACGAGGCGCACAATCCATCGTCTCTTCTCGGTGCCCACACTACCATCATGGATAACTGTTAGTGACGCCCGTGACGCCCCAAATTAGTGGCACTTATCACGAGGATCGTCGCGGGCTTAGACGGCGATCACGCCCATCTGGCCCGAGCTCTCTGTTTAGTCGCACACCATCCTTGCCGTACACCATCCTTCATACTTTTTTTCCGCAGAGGAACCACGATATGTCTGCCCATACGCCGCTTGGCGCAGTTCCCCCGGCGCGGTGAAGACACATCCCCGTACCGGCGCCCTGCAGTTTCTCGAACGTCTGGCGTGCTTGGCACTGCAAAGGCGGGGGTTAGGTGCGTCAGGTCTGCGTCCTTCAATGAAAGTCGGGGCCCCCTCCGAGCCCGTGCGTTGACGCTTTCCCCCAAAAAAAGGCGTCTTCCTTCGTCTTGGGCCCCAGTACCCGGGAACGGCGGTCCACCTTTGCCGCGGACCCTCCCGAGCACTCGGTAGATGGAAGGAACGTGAACCACCGATACGTCCCCCAAAAGCGGACCATCGGGCCACAACCGAGAGCCACGCCATCCCGAAACGAGGACTAGCACGGGGTCTTGGGTCGCAGCGCGAGGCCACTGTGAGCCCCTAGCGCCAGGCCATCCCAAACACTTTCCACAGCCCTGAAACAATGGGGAAAAGGCACGATGGACCGGAAGAAAACAGACGCCAGCAAAGGTTCCCAGAGGCTCCATTGCTTTGGTGACATTCGGGACTGGGCTCCGGTCTCCGGGGCCAAAGCTCCCCCCTCCCCCCAAAGCTCCACGTGGGCTGTGTCAGGTTTGGACGCGCTAGGCTCCTTGGGGACGAGCCAGGCTCACTGATTCGTAGGAGGAACGTGGCGCGGCGTGTCCTCCGGGCTGATATCCGACCTAGCGGTAACGTACTGCGCACGCGCCAACAATGGACTGGGATTGGGGTAATTATGAGACGGAAAGCGGAGACTGAGTTTCTCGTTCCGTCGGCCCCGGGAGTGCAGGGTGCCGGTCGGAGACTGCCTTCCCACCGGTTTACTCTATGACTTCATCAAACGCAGGACTGTCTTCTTTTCTCTGAAACAGGCCCCTCAGCCTCGTGTCATGGAAGACATGCCACCTCTGTCGCCGACACGCCGGGCCCTAAAACGCCGAGACATCTCTCCACCTGGTACGGCCGCCATGGGCGTGCACAGATCCAGTTAAACCAGGGCCGCCACGCGAAACAGCTCGGGGATTGCTTGCCGGAGGGCTCGGGACTTGCCATGCCTCGGCCTGGAGATGCTGCTAGCGTCGACGCCAACGCCAATATCAGCGACGTTGTACATCAAGCGCCGTGCGCGAAAACGCCAGCACCTCACTGGAGCGCGAACTGAACCCCAGGCACGGCTACTGAACCATGGTACTGCCCCCCTGACGCGCAGAGACAATCCGCCACGGGGTCGCATCGGGGCCGGACCCCACCTGCCACACAGACGGTTCTCCGGGGCGTTCCTTCCCTCCCCTCGTGCTGTCACCCTTCACGCTACCTCCCGGTGCGTCCCTGCACCTTCCGCCCCCGGCTGTCGGGCGGGGCGGTCCTGGTTCCTTGCAGGGTGTGGAATCAGAAAATCCTCAACGGAGCGGCCCTCGGTCGTCTGATGCACCCCGACAGCAGTGAAGGCCGGGTAAGTGCAGTCTCCAAGACCTTCGATGCCGGAAGGTGCGTGTCACGGACGCTATAGGCAAGACGCCGGGGCTCAGACAACACTCTCTCTTCTCGTTTCGAAGGCGTTTGGGGAACCCAAAGATGGCGCTACGGGTGTCTCCAGTTCCTCCTTTCGCCCTTTCTCCAGCGCGGCCTCTGTACCGTTGTACCGATACCTCTGCACTGGAAGGAGCCCGTGCACAGAGACCTGACTCGCACCAAAGGGGGTCCGGATGTCGGGTGTCCTTGACCCGTTACCAACTTACTCGATACGGCGTGGTACAGGGACCCGGTCATGCCATAATATTACGTGCTCCCCCGAATAGGGCCGAGAACGTCGGTGCATGATGGCTTCCGGCAGGGATCGATGGGACGGAAGAGACAGGGGCGCTTCTTGTGCCGGCAGATGCAGGGAGGGGGCGCACCTGCCAGGCCGTGGAGTCCAATCTTGTTCGCGCAGGATGATCCTAGCGCCGTGCAGGATGCAGGAGTGCGACACCCTGGCACGGGAGGCGTGTGGGAGGGGGCCGGGACGCTCCTTCCCCACCTCTCGCAGGCACTGGGTGGGCAGTGTGATGGGGCGTCTTGCGTCGTACGGGATGTGGGTGCTGGCTCCGCTGGGACTCGAGGACTGGTCAGTTGCTAGCGATGATGGCGACTGACGGATGTCATGATCGAGTGAGCTTCGGAGAGCCGGGAGGCCCAGACCTTCTTCCGGCAGACGTCTCGGTAGGAAGCATTGCTTCGCGAGGGCGAACCCATGTGGTGTGACCATGGGTCTGGTCTATCCCCACACGCCGGCAGTACCGCGGAGCGCGCAGATTCTTGTACTCCTACAGACATGATGTCCCCTTCTTCTGTTGGTTCGGCTCCGCAGCTTGTGTCGTCCACGGATCGGCCGCGAAGCAACGTCGCCGGCCCTATTGGCAAACGTCGGGGTTGCACTCAAGAGAACCAGGTTACACTACTCTTCTGGACCAACATTTTCACATGCAAAAGTCTCTAGGCTCCTGCGCTATTGGATTGTCTACTTACCCTCGAGTCAGGCGTACCTGTACCCTTCCAGTTACCGAGGGATCTTCAGCAGCGTCCCGGGGGCGGGATCGCGACCCTGTTGCACCCCCAGTTCTACTCATCCCCGCCTGTTATATGTACGGTGGATATTACCTCGTAACGCATACCGCAGTACGACGTAATGCCCTTTTCGCATATCGAGTTAATCTATGGCTCCTGCAAGTAGTGTCGATAGATGCCTCCGGTAGTCCTGGTCCCAATACCCAGGTTGTGCCGCTGTCGATAACACCGAATCTTCTTATTTCCTCTTTGGGATATTGAAAAACCAGGCTGGCCCCGTGCTCAGGAGTGGTAATATGACTCGCATTCCGAAGAACACATGCAAATATTGTCATGACAATATCAATATCGATATTCCGTCCTCATGCAGGATCTGACCGTTGCGACATTTGCGGGCCAGACGTTTGTGGGATCGTCTATAATACCAGGTGTTATAGCTAATATCCGGCGACTCGTTGTGGATCTCATGACGAAAGAGCTCCATGACGACCTCTCAACACTGCAAGTATGGTCCTGGCCGTTGGTACCATGTGGGGCCAGCACGACCATTCCAGAAGCATTAGAGCCAAACTGCGAGATTTAACGGCTTTGAGAAACGCAGAAAATACACTGCCCTTGGCTAGTCGTCTATCGGCAATCTGCGAAGTTCCTGCGCCGGAGATCTAAGATTGATCTGTACCGATAATACGTCGTAAATCGGATCAGGGCGAAATGCAAAGGAGGGTGAACGGGCCCAGGCTCGCGCCGCACGCCCCCCATCCGCATTAAGGAATCGTCGCCGAGCCTAGAGGCTGTGGCATCGGAGATGGCGCCTACTTGGTCCTCTCGATTATGCTTCTTGCGCCTCCGTCCCCAAACTGCCGGGTCGAGTGACACTATTATTATCGGTGGCTCCAGTTCTAGAAGGCTTCTTGGTAGGGATCCATCCTCGGGGTTTAAGATTGGATGGCATTAGCGTCGTCGTTCAGCTTTGGAGAACCGTCCCGCGCAGGTAGCGTGGCACTTTCAGGGGAGATCCTTGACTTAGACGCCCGGGAATTCACTAAGCCTGGACAACGAGAAATGTCTCATCCCTTGTTGCGATGAGATAACCCGGGGGTTGACAGACTCTGGAGCTTGATGTTTTTCTCGCAAGCTCTACTTATTTTGGACCAGTGGGGATCGACGACCACATGGCGGGTCCACCTCTTGCCTCGCCCGGGGAGTGGCTACAGTACGACCTCTGTGCTGCTTTGTAATCTTTATGTGGGCACGCAATCAAAATCGACTGGAAAGAGCGATCGATAGGCCAGAGGCGAGGGGAAGTCGCGACGGAGGGGAGATCGGCACTGCACCTTCATCACGTCGCATTGTCCTCACCATTTCCATCTTTGCCGCCAGCTGCATTTGACTTCTTCCCTCATCACCAAAACAAATCAGTAGCTGACGCTCTTCTGATACCCCGGGGATATCCCTCAGCGCCGCCCCGGTACCAGCTCATCCTTGCGACAACGCTCCTTCAATCTTGCGAGATACCGAGGCACCCGCACACCGACTCTAGCTCATCAAGCAAGGACCAGGGACGGAATCCATAGCCATGGACAAGGATAACGCGAACCCCACCATTCTGAGCCTGTCACAGCTCCCCACGAGGCAAGCCAAGAAGAGGGTCGTCCCGACGGGCCCCGGGACCAAGTACCGCGATCTCATCTTCTCGCGGCCTGCCTACCTGTCGGGTTCATCTGATGATGAGAGCGACTGGGGTGGGCCGGACGACATGGATGTCGAAGGGGACTTTGCCGAAGAGCCAATCGATGCCCAGGAAATATACGGTAAGACTATCCCTTTATTTCGGCACTTTCACTCGTGTCTTGCATGTCCGCCATCGGATGCCCACCCGCGCCTCTTCCCCCACGGCTGTAAAGCGGAGCATGGCGCCGCTGAGTTTGCTTGCGCCCCTGGCTGTGGTGGGAATACGAGCCGTGGAAGCGGGCCCTGGCTACCACACCCCCTGGCCCTAAACCCACTTGGAGGAGGGCTCTTCTCGGATGCTACGAGGATCCCTACGAACGGTCGCACCACTGACGCTCGACGCAGATCTCATATCAACGATATCCGATCCGGAACACCCCCTGTCCCTTGGTCAACTAGCCGTCGTCAATCTCCCGGACATCCACCTAACACCGACCCCGTCATCCGCGGACCCAGACGCGCTTGTGCAAGTCGTTGTGGGGGTCACCCCTACAATTACACACTGCTCGCTCGCCACCATCATCGGCCTCGGCGTGAGGGTACGACTTGAGCAGGCCCTGCCTCCGAACTACAGGGTGGATGTGCGGATCAAAGAGGGCGCGCACACGCAGGACGACCAAGTCAACAAGCAGCTCGCGGACAAGGAGCGGGTTGCGGCAGCGCTCGAGAACCAGGACCTGAACAGGATGTTGGAGTCTATGCTCTCCACGTGTACATGATCTTTGTTCTCGGAGTTATACTCGGCAATGGGCAGGTGGAGAGCCACGGAGGATTTCAACAAACGTGAAACTTGAAGGGGCCCGAGCATTCGGGATGAGGCCCACGAAGACACGTGCCAGGACGGTCCCCCACGACAATCGGGGATATTCAGCAGGAGAATATTCAGGACTGAGGAAATAAGATGTGGCCGCCTTCAACTAGACGCTGGCTAGCGTTGTCCCGGTAGTCTAGCGGGTCCTCCCTCATGTTTTGTCGCGTGTCCTTCAAACGCTAGTGTCATTTACACACACTCTTGTCGGGGGGCAGGGAAGAGACGATGAGAGGGTCGCCCCATGATTTGATTTGAGAAGATGAAACATGACATCCTACATGTCAGAATGTCCAGCCGGGACCCGTTGCCCGGGTGGAGCAGTCCCGATCTTCCGAAGTGCAGCCGTGCGAGTCGCAGGGTGAAGGCGGGCGCGGTCGGTGGCATCGTGCGCGGCAGGGAGAGCGGGCCTGGACCCGCCCGAACGGGATTTTTTTGCCAGCGAGAAGGGACGGCGGGGTATTTTCTTAGCGCGGTCCTAAGGGGCGGAACTCCACCTGTCGAGGCCTGAAAGAGCTGCCCGCAGGAGGTGGGTGGGGGGGGGCGGGGGGGAACCTGCGATGTTGGACGGGGCACCAATGTGTTCTTGTCCTCGGTATGGAGGAAGTTGCGAAAGGATGGGGTGAGGGGAGGGTCTTTTTTGATACGAGGCTGTGGGACCTGGGGTCTGCTTTGATCTGGGACATTGACGGATGGGGGGTTTGGGCGGGTTGACCCCAGTTTGTCTGGGCGGCGGGATGCGACGTCCCGGGTTGCGCGTTGAAGGTGTACATCGCGGAGTAATGGTATGTAGTAAACCCAGGGCTGTTTGAGACTGACGATGAATACGTTGGATGTTGATCTCCTATCAACGTCCAACGTCCCTTCTCTGCGGAGTTTTGGTCTTCACTCGTCCATAGACAGGAGCAAGTGCAGTGTAGGCGCAGCATGGCCTTGCGAGATCCCTCTCGACGGACAGGGGATCATAGGAGGGAGCAAACAGCGCCGAGTCCCGGGGGTTGGCGCCATTGCGGGGCGTTACAAGGGGCGAACTCGGTCGCCGAGACGGATTGGCGTTTCCAAATGCTGGGGCGCTTTGCAACGTACATACTTGCCTACCTTCCTTGTAAGTGTTAGCTGGGAAGGCGCCAAGTTATGATGTGACCGCACGACGGCATCCCACATTGCACATCTTTTTTTTTTGTTCCGTAAGAGCCGCTTCCTCCGGCTGTCGAGAGGTAAAGGGGGAAGGATGCCCTGCGTCGCAGCCGGGAATCTTGGGGGTGGAAAAGCCATATGCCGCGCTCGACATGCCGCTGAGCTTGTCGAAGGGGATAACTGTACAGGTACGGACACAGAGCTGAGCGCAAGTAGGTTGCCCCCGCTTCGTGGCATTGCAGGTGGCAGGTGGCGAGCGGCAGCGGGGGAGGCTCCTCGCGAGAAGGCGCATGCGCGGGGGGGGATGCATTATGCGAGGCTTCGAGGGACGCGCTTCGAGGGCCTGTGGCGGGCTTTGGACCTGGGAGTGCTGGCGGGGAGGGCCCGCGATGGAGATCCCGGTCCGTGGGTTATGTTCTGGCTGCGGATGATCGCTGGACGTCCATTTCTCCGTTGCTCCATTGGCTCATTGCTCGGGGCTGGTACTGCATCTTCCCAAGATTACATTCCGTTTTTCACATGGCCGACGTCCTACATACACCCAACAACACATAATAACCCCCCGTAACAAAGCCGATGCACATCTATCCCTTAGATACAGCACAGACGCCATCATCCCCTAATCATCAAGCAACCCCCCCTCTTTTAGCGAGTCCCACTGCTCCGCCTCCAAAAACGTCCCCACAGAGACATCATCGCTAAGCCCCTTCCTCCTCCTCGTCTTGAGCACAAAGTCCCTCGCCGTAGCCTGCACCCCCGCCGCCTGCAACGGCCTCACCACTGCCGCCTTATCCAGCGGGTCCCCGGGCACCACGCTCCAATTCTCAAAGCTCAGACTAACCATGGCAGCGCCCTGCGTCTTGATCCTCAGATCCGTCTCAAAGCCGAAGCTGTCGATAACAGGGATAAGACCGTTGACACGCGCCAGGGGTGTACCGGGGACAGGACCCTCGGTTAGGACGTGGCCCCTGCGACGGGAGAGGCACGTGTAGACCTCTGTCGTGAAGGAGTCGAGACAGGTCACGGAGACGGCGTAAACGGGCTCCATCAGGCGCGGGGAAGCGAGGAGGAAGGAGGAGTAGCAGGTGCGGCGAGCGGTGGGGATGATCTGGCCGCCACCTCGGTAGATCGCCTCTGAAGCGAGAGATATGTCTGTGAGGCGGAACTTGGTGTTCCGTATCGCTGCGGTGGGTGTTAGCGACGGTGGGATGTAGTACAGGGAGCCTGAATAACTTACGCTCTTCAGTCAGGGGGCCTTCGCGTGTTGCCCAGCTGAAGCCTTGCCTGATGGACTCCCGAACATTCCTGAGAAGCTTCTTGTCCACCTGCACACAATTAGCACTCAGCCATGACGAACGAAAGGGGGCTGCTGAACTCACCTCTCCCGGCAGCGTGTCGTCCTGCAGAATATTCGTCCCCGTATCCTCGGGCCCAAACGCCCAGATCCCCCTCGCCGCAAGCTTATCCCACCCGTAGTTACTCTCAAAGAATTCGGCCGTCTTCCTCACGGGGTCCCGGATCTTGACGGCGCCAGTCTCAATATCCCGCGCGATGCCGTCGTCAAGCGGCTCCGCAATCATGGTGATGCGGTTCTTCTTGTTGGGCGTAATCGCGAAGCATTTGGTCATGGACTGGTCGACCACCGTCTCACAGAACCGCGTCACGGGGTCCGAGACCTTAATCTCCATGTCCGAGTAAAGCTTCCGCAGGTCGTGCAGCACGCAGTCCATGTAGAGCTCGCCCGTGCCGAGAACCACGTGCTCGCCCGACTCCTCCACCTTCGTGTCAATAAGCGGATAGCTCTTCTTGATCTTGCGTAGGCCGTCCAACATCTTGGGTAGCTCGGACGGGTTCACAGGCTCGACCGCCACCTTGAGGACTGACTCTGTAAAGTGCGTGATTGGCTTGAAGATGTATGCGTCCTCGTCGTTCTCGAGTTTGGGCGCCACCAGTGTCGCCGTCTTGACGATGGAGTTGTCGACGCCGCTTATTAGCGCCCACTGGCCGGCGGGGACGCCGTCGGTGGGGATGTTGTACCTCGTCTCCGCGATGAACACCTCCTCCATCGTCGCCATCACCATGTCCTCCTCATCGTCCACCGAGTAGCCCTCACCGAGGACCCGCACCTGGTCGCCAGGCCGAGCCGTCCCGCTGAGGACTCTCCCAAGAGAGTAGAACTGCTTCGCGTCGCCTGTATTGAAGAGTTTTGTCACGTGGACCACCAGCGGACCATCTTGGTTGCAGCTGAGCATAGCATCCACAATCTTGGTGTCCCACGGGCCCGTGTAGTACTTTTGCAGGTACCGTTCCGCAGCGTCGAACGGCGACGGGACGTGCTCCACCACCATGTCGACGAAGCCCGTGGAGGTTCCAAAGAACTGCTCGCACGCCAGCTTCAGAAGGTCCTTTGCGTCAGACTTGTACTGCGACGGCTTGAGGATGATGCCAAGAGACTCCAGCACCGCGCGGAGATCCTCGGGCGGGTCAGCGATGCAGTGCGTGAAGAGCTTGTAGATGGGCTCCAGGACGAAGTGGAGGAACGACCGGCTCGAGCTGGCTTCCGTCCCCTTTCTCGTAAACGTCCGCTTCGTCGGGTTGTAGAAAACGTCCCCCCATAGGCGCTTCGCAAACTCAGCGGTGTCGATGCCGCCATACATATCCGTGTACATCTTCGCAAAGGACTGTAGTGTAAACGACCATCCAAGCTCGGTGCAGGCGAAGAGCACGTTGCCTTTCTCGGGGCTGACCCTCTTTGCCGCCCCCTTGCCCGGAATTGCCTTCTCGATGTGCGCGTTAACGTCCTCGATGACGTGCCTGATCTTAAAGTACGCCTCCTTTGGCGGTAGCCGGAGTTCAACGATGAGACGGTCCATCTTGTTGAGCACCAGGGTGATGGGTATGTCCTCCAGCACGGCGTGCTTGATGATCTGCTCCGTATTCACCTGAACGCCCTCCACGACATCGACGACCAAACAGACGCCATCGACTAGGCGGAAACCCGCCGCCACCTCGTCCACGAAGTTGACGTGCCCGGGGGTGTCCATTATGTTCAACAGATGCGACTTCCCCTTCGTGCCCTGCAGCACTAGGCTCATGGGCCCAGCCTTCACCGAGAGACCCCTCTCCCTCTCCAAGATACTGACGTCCGTGTACCGGAGCTGCTCCTCCCTCTTCTTCCCCGCTCTCCGCTCGAGACGGTCGCTAATGTTATGTGTCTCCAGCACGAGCATGTCCATAAAGGCCGTCTTCCCGTGGTGTAGGTGCCCCGCCAGCGCAATGTTCCGCGTCTGCTCAGGAAAGTTCATGAGGCTCGTCATGAAGTTCCGGTCGAAGAATACCGGGGGGAGGTCCGCCTCCTCGATGTTGAACTTCTTCTCCTCGACGGGGGCGACGATGGGCTCGGTCAGGGGCTGCGCATCGACTTCTTCGACGAGGGTCTCAACTTCAGCGCCGTACGTCTGCTCGGCCGTCGGGTAGTACTGCTTATCTTCGTGTAGGATGACGGCGTTCGAGGGGCCCTCTGCGACGATGGTTAGAACCGCACCTGAACGCAAGGGTAGCCGCCGTTCACCTACCATCGAGGTCCATAACCTCCTGGCCGCCTACGTCGGCCTCCTCATCATCGTCGTAGACGTACTTGGCGGCCTCATCTTCGCGACCGGACTCCTCCTCGGACTCGACCTCCTCGCCAATGAAGTTACCGAACCTGGGAGCTCGATCAGCACATACTGGTCCATCCTATGGCCAAGCTAGGGCGACGTACTCGTCGTATAGGTCGTCCATCGCGTCGTCGCTTCGGATCGGGCCGGGTTTCTGGGTAAATGGTCCGGATTCGCTCTGTTCGGCAGGTCCACCGTGTCGCGCGTCGTCGAGCTCGAAATTTCCCAGGCTAGTAAGGCTGAGGCATCCGTCACTGACTGAGGCTGGACGTGTGGTCACGTGTAATGCAAGGCTGGAAGGCTTCGTACCTGCTGCTGCTGCCACGCCCCACACCAGCTTCAGGTGGGTCTATGCTCCATCACAACATGCATATTCCCGTAATTGCATCCGCAGCACACACCCCTGCCTCGTCACGCAGGGAACGGTCTATCCGGAGCGATTGCCCACTCTCGTCAGACAGCGGGGCTCTTAGTCTCCAAAATGAGGGGTAATTCCAAGGAGGGGCAGAATACTTCTCGCTCCGAACGGAAAACAAGATCATCTCCGAGCTTATCAATCAGTACATCGGATCAAGGACAGGAAGCATCTCCAGAAAGGCCAATACTAGCGCGGACGCCCCCTGGTGCGGCCTGGAATGGTTGGCGCACGGCTCCGGTGATTGGCCCTGGCGTGCAGAGTGATAGGCCTCCCTCCGAAAGCGGGAGTTGGACTTGCCAATTTCACCGCCAAACGGGCCCAGGCCCTCCCCTCCCAACAAAATATAGACTAGGACGACAAGGGCGTATTAATACTGCCGCCCGACCTCCTCTTCCCTCCCCAGGCGTT
Source organism: Sordariomycetes sp. B11D1 (assembly GCA_025503055.1). Taxonomy (NCBI): domain Eukaryota; kingdom Fungi; phylum Ascomycota; class Sordariomycetes; species Sordariomycetes sp. B11D1. The sequence continues at coordinate 17,978 of JAMFQS010000103.1, forward strand.
TCCGTAGATACCCCATCGCCAACGAAGCCACCATGTCGAACCTCCCTCCCGTGTACATTGTCTCGGCGATCAGGACCCCTGTTGGGTCGTTCCTCGGGTACGAATCCCCCGTCCAAGTCCTCGCTCGGGTACCCCTTTTCGGACACAACTGACCTTGCCGGCGTGCAGCTCGCTCTCCAGCCTCAGCGCGACCCAGCTGGGCTCCCACGCGATCAAGGGTGCGATCAAGCCTCCGCCTCGCCAGAGTGAACCCCCGCGACTAACGACTCCTAGGTGCTCTCGAGCGCGTGCCCCAGGTCACCCCTGACCAGGTCGACGAGGTCTTCTTCGGCAATGTCCTCTCCGCCAAGTGAGTTCAGAGAACGCTACCCCCTTCGCCGCTCACAACTGACGCGCCCCAGCCTCGGCCAGGCCCCCGCCCGCCAGTGCGCCCTTGGCGCCGGCCTCCCCGACACCGTCCCCTGCACCACCGTCGGCAAGGTGTGCGCCTCGGGAATGAAGGCCATCATCATCGGCGCCCAGACCATCATGACGGGCACCGCCTCCGTCGTCGTCGCCGGTGGCACCGAGTCCATGTCCAACACTCCCCACTACCTTCCGACGCTCCGCAACGGCGCCAAGTACGGCAACCAGACCCTCGTCGACGGCGTCCTGCAGGACGGCCTCACCGACTCCTTCAGGAAGGAGCACATGGGCGTCCAGGGCGAGCTCTGCTCCGAGGACCACGGCATCACCCGCGAGGCCCAGGATGACTACGCCATCCGCTCCTACGAGCGCGCCCAGGCCGCCACCGAGGCCGGCATCTTCGCCAAGGAGATCATCCCCGTCGAGGTCTCGGGCGGCCGCAACAAGCCCAACGTGACCGTCGACCGCGACGACGAGGTCAAGAACCTCAACCCCGAGAAGCTGCGCGCCATGCGCCCCGCCTTCAAGCCCAACGGCGGCACCATCACGGCCCCCAACGCCGCCCCCATCAACGACGGCGCTTCCGCCGTCATCCTCATGTCTGAGGCCAAGGTCAAGGAGCTCGGCATCACCCCCGTCGCCAAGATCCTTGGCTGGGCCGACGCCGCGCGCGAGCCCGAGCGCTTCACCACCGCCCCTGCCCTCGCCATCCCCAAGGCCCTCAAGCACGCCGGCGTCGACGCCTCCGCCGTCGACTTCTACGAGATCAACGAGGCCTTCTCCGTCGTCGCCCTCGCCAACATGAAGATCCTCGGTCTCGAGGCCGACAAGGTTAACATCTATGGTGGCTCCGTCGCCATTGGGCACCCGCTTGGGTGCTCTGGTGCGCGTATCGTCACTACGCTCAGCACTGTCCTCCGCGAGAAGAAGGCCAAGATTGGTGTTGCGGGCATCTGCAACGGTGGCGGTGGCGCGTCGGCGCTGGTCATTGAGAACTTGCAATGAGGCGAGAAGCGGGCTGGTAGGCTCGCCATTGATGCTCACTTGTAGAGTGGCCGGGTCGTCTCAACCAGGCAAGATGTCGTCCCGCCGAGGGACACTGGGATGCACATGGCGTGGGATTGTGCTGTTCCGCATATGCCAAGTCGAAAGCCTTGATTATCCCCCGCGTAATATAATATCGAGCTATGAGTAGCTGGCAATAAAAGCAAGACGACCACATCCTGCATCTCCCAGTCTCATCACCCCGACGCCTTCGCCGACATGACTGCACTTTCGATTCTGGTTCGGGACACACGTTGCACATTCATGGTAATAATCTCGTGAAATCAATAAGACTGACAGTAATCCTACAATCCGACGTTCCGTTTCCCATCTAGAGCTCCCCACCACGCCAACACACCCTCCCATGGCCCGCCACGCCGTCAATCGAACTCTAGGCGGTAGGTAGATCCAAAGACCAGATTAAAGTGCTGGGAATAAAAAGAAAGAACAAACAAGACGAGCTGCTGCCATACGAAGGACAAAGGAAGTAAACCGTAAAACACCATCTCGGTCGGGAGACGAAGATGGCAAGCCCCGCCTCGTGCGACCGAGTAGCATCGCCCCCTAAAACGCCGCGAAAAACAGGGATTCTCGGACCAAGGAAGCAGCGAAAACAAAGCCCAAAAGACAAGTCAACGGGCCGAGGAACCGTTAACAAGGCCGTCATAAGAAACTCCCTCCCGCTGGCATGCAACTTCAACCACTCATCTGCACATCACCACCCTCCGCCGCCTTCTCACCCTCGCCCTCATCCTGACCGCCCACAGGAGCCTCAGACCACGTCTTGTAGTCCGCCTTCTGCTTCTCAACCTCCTCCTGGCTAAGATTCTTCATCCAGGGGTTATTCATGACAAACTTCTCCCGGAGCTTATGCGCGCGCTGAAGACCCGCCCTCTTCTGGGTCTTCTCCCGCTCCTCCTTGTCCTCCTTCGCCGCCGTCCCCGGGCTGTACAGGAAACTCTCCGAGGAGCCGGGGCCCCAAACCATCTTGGACGACCGGAGGCAGATGTTCACTGCCAGGTTCTCATCGAAGGAGACTGCCTTAGGCTGGCTCCCGTCGTCCGAGTCCGCTTCGGTGGAGGGGATGTTACGCGAGAGGACTACCTTGGAGAGCCTCTCCCTGTCGACACCCTCCGTGGGGTCGGTGCGAAGGTAGGACGAGATGTAGTACTGCCACCGCTCCTGGAGCTTCATCTCATCCATGTAAAAGGTCGTCTCCTTGCTCTGTAGCCAGCGGACACTAGCCTCCGACTTGGACGGTACCTAGGATAGTCGTTAGCTTACTGGGCCTCACTTGACATGATAGATGATGTCTTACCCAGCCAATGACAAACAGGTCGCCATCCCTAATGCACTTCTCAGCAAACTTGCGAGCACTCAGCTCCGCCTGGTAGCTCGTCTCCTCGCGTTCCCGGCTGATGAGGAACTGCTTGATCAGATCGTACGTCTTGTCCCTCCCGTCCACGCTGCTGCAAGTGAGAGCCAGCCGGCAGAGCGTCCTCATGAGGTCGTGAATCGTGTACAACTTCCAGCCAGTTGACAAGTAGAAGTGACGCATGACCTCCTGGAATCGGGCCTCGTCAATGTCTCCCACGATGTACTCCTCAATAAGCTCCATAGTCTTGGGCCAGTAGACCTCTGGCGTGTCCGTTGCCTCAAAGTGGAGGTTGGGACGCTCCGTCAAGCCAATGTCGGTCGCCGGCCGGGGCCTGTGAACCCTTGAGATTGACTCCGTCATGCTCTTCTCGCTCTCCTTGACCTCGCGTAGCCGCTGGTAGAGAGCGTGGAAGATACTGAAGAAGACGTAGATCGTCTGGTTGCAGAAGAAGTTGTACCAGGGGCGCTGGAAGTAGCCGTCCGCCTTTAGTTCCTTGTCCGACGGGAGCAGTTCGCCGTCCTCCCGACTCTTAATGACAATGGGTTTAGGAACGTTGGGCATCCAGCGCTCGTTGGACGCGTCGGAAACAACCCTTTCGTCGGCGGCATCTGGTGTCTCCTCCTCGTTACCGGAAGCAACCTCAGGAGTGGTCTCCTTGCTGCCTGATCCGCTGTCTTCCTTCGATTGCCGGGACTTGCCGGTGCTTCGACCGGGATCGAGGACCCCACGAAGGAGGTCACCCCGTTTCCCGTTCCGACGGCGGCCATTCGTCAATTCAAGCGGCGTGGGCTCGTCCCCATCCTCATCCCCAGAGTCCACTTGGAACTTGGGGACACGGTCCTGGACCTTGGCATCATCGAGGTCGAAGAAGGTGGGGATAAAGTCGACGAAGAAGTCCCATATCCTTTCCTTCTCGCTGTTGCTGTGTTGGCTATTGTGGATGGCATAGAGTGCCATCAGGCGCAGGAGGTCAAGTGTGACATCCTTGTCAGAGAACGACCATTGGAACTGGTGCCTGGGCGCAGAGCCCTTCAGACTACGCTCCCGGCGCTGTTCCTCATGTTTTGTCTTGATGACGTCGACGAGGTGCTTGGCCGAAAGCTGTCGCTTGTCGGCCTGCCTCGCAAGGATTCCCATGTGGTCAAGGCTCTTCAGGTGCATGTGCTCCGTCTGAGTATGCCACACCTTGGACCACTCGCGCTATATTTGGTGTTAGTTCGGGTTCTTTATAATGTGTTTCATCAAGGTTCGACCAAAGACTTGCCTGAGAGAACCGCCACTCCTCGTCCTTCTGCTTCATGCGAGCAAGGACAACGGGCAAGACACTAAACGGGTCGCTGAACAGATCATTGACGACGTCGATGCCCTTCTCGCCGTACAGCTTCTTGCATACGCGCTTGAAGATAGATATCGATTGGCCAGCCAGGGCCGCGGGCATTCGGAACTGCTCCTGTTCAGCAGGTGACATCATGAGCATCTGCTGTGCGATCGGCTCCAGGAGCTGGATGCACTTCAGGTTGGTCTCGATGTTGAAATCGTAGTCGTGTCGCTCTTCTTCAATCCTGTGAAGGCCTTCTTCAAACTGATTCTTACGATGAGCCACAAACCCGGAGTCTTCAGAAGCCCACGTAGGGTGGGAGGCCCAGTCGTCATTGAGCACCGAGGAGCAGAGCTCATCACGACCACTGCAAGGCTTGAGGCGTTCCTGCAAGATCGAGTTAGCAACATATCGAAGGTACCACATTTGGATGAACATACTCGCTTCGGCAAAAGCCGATAACTGGGGCCAAATCCGCGGCAGTTACTTAAGGAAACCTTGTTCGAGGGAGGCGCTGGGATATTATCTACCACAACGTCCTGTGGCTCGTATTGAAGGAAAGTTTTCCAGAATGAGAGAAGCTCCTGGTTGGCCATAAGGTAGTTGCAGCCCTGATGGTAGAGCGTGTCCCGATCGATGATCTGCTGGCTGAAGAGATTGCAAAGTTTCAAAAACTCGTTCATGGAAGTCCTGTTTCCCAGGTACTTTTTCACACGTTCGAAGAACGCGATCTCGTCCTGGTTTGCTGCCGTTGTCGATGGAGGTGGGATTGGCTCCGGCATAACAGGCGTCAAGGTCGGCTCAACGGCTGGGCCGTCAGTGGCCAGCGCCTTGTTATGGGCGAGCTTGGGCTTCTTCGACGCGGGTCCTCCCGCTCCACGGTTGCCCATGGGAGTAACTTCCGCGGGAGAGGCAATGGGGGCGGCAGTTTGCTTGTCGTTTCGTGGACGCTTCTTCGACTCCTTGCTTGCACTCGCAGGCGGGGCAAAGCTTCCCAGCGGCGGCATTTTCTGACCACCAGCAGCGCTCGCTTGGGGTGTCTGCATGATGCCAGGCGCTGGGGTCCCGTCTTCGCCGCCGCGACCAGGAGTGGTCTTCTGGCCCGTGTTCTCGGGAAGAAATTGTTTGAAGTCTTCGAGAAGATCGGGCGCAGTATGGAAGAGCGACGTAACCTGAGTATAAACGTCCGCAATTGCCTTCGATTCCCGCTGATAGGTCTGTAGAATTTCGAGGAATTGCTTGTAGACCTCTGGCTTTTCTTGGAAGCGATTCTGTATTGCAGCATTTGTTAGACGCGTCCAGATTGCTTCATATTCAAGGCAGAGTTGGAATCGATCAACGTACCTTGATCTTGTTCACATAGCTGATGGCGTGGTTGAACTCTACGGGACCGCGCTTTTCTTGACCCGCGAGTTGAGCAGCCGCTCCAGTTGCTGAGCCCACAGCCCCCGAAGGCGTCGGTGTATGGGCGTTGCGTGGCCCTGGAGTCGAGACCGGCGCAGCAGCGTTCTGGACCTGTGACGGCCCCCCAGGACGCTGCCCTGGACCCCCGGCTTCGAACGGCGGTCCCTGGCCCTGACCTTGGTAGGGGACACCAGGAGCCCCGGGAGGATGGCTTGTGAAGCCCGCCTCACCCTCGGGGCCAGGTGGGGGCTGCTGCGGCCAACTACCAGGACGGTGGTTGAAGAACTGATTCCGCGCACCGGCTTGCGCGTGGGCCTCTCCCTGGTTAACACCCCTACCAGCTATGGACTGGACGGTGGTTCCCATCGGCGTCGTGACCCGTATGGTGTTGGGATCATTCCCAGCCCCACACTCAATACGGTAGCCGGGGGGAAGGAAAGTATTAAAACCCTGGATAAGGTTCGGGTGACCGGCGAACAGCTCAGAAACTCGGTTGATTACCCCGGGAGTATCAATACTAGGTCGCATTAGTATCCGCGAATTCCCATTCGCCCCTAATCAAACAGGCGCGATACGTACGACTGGCTCTTAAAGTCTTTCATGATGTCCAAGAACCTGTTATAGACCTCGGGCTGATCATGGAACTGAACCTTGACTTGATCGAGATATGTAAGAGCATCCTGTAGCAGGCAGCTGTCAGTGTCTGCCGGTAAAAGGCTCGGAAAACACATGCTGTTTTGAGAGAAGGGGGTTATAATGACGTGCTGTTATTGTGTAGTGTGCAAGTGTGACCGGTCGACTTCTACCGAAAGCGTCGCCGGCGCGGAAAAGAATGGCGTGGTCGCTTACATTCAGGATAGGTTGCTGGCCCTGGGCTGCAGAACCCGGCCCTCCTTGTTGCGAGTTCGGCCCCTGGGCGCCTCCTTGCGCCTGGTTCTGCTGAACGGGCCCGTGTCCGTCCTGAGGCGGCAAGGGCCCGCCAAATAACGCCTGGGTAGCGTTGGCAGACCCGTGCGGTGCGCTGGCATGAGCGATCGCGCCGAAAAGCTGATGTGGACCAGTCGTGCCCGGCGGCGGCCCATGTTGGACGGGCGGGCGGTTGTTCTGCTCATGTAGAGAGCCTCCGAAGCCGGGGACGGGGCCGGACGGGGTCCCGAGTGGTATCGCCTGGGCGGAGCCGTGGTTGGCGAGAAGGCCGCTGGGGCTGTGAATGCCCGGCATCCGCGACGCGACAGGTTGGTGGATGGGGATCGATCCTGCACTGCTCTGATGGGGCACGTTCGTGTGGTAGGACTCCCGGTGGGCTCTATCGCCCTGCTCGCGCTCGCGATGAGCCATGTCGTCAGCCGCGCGCTGGCGCTGGTCGAGAAGTTCGCGCTCTCGATCAAAGGACGCGGGGCCTCGGAGAGGCTGATTATTCATGATGGAGGACACTGCTGGTGAGCCACAGACGTTAGCATTACATGTTAGAATGAGTGGAAAATATTGGGACAATGGAAGGTGCGGCTGTTGCCGGAGATCAGCGATGGGGGAGAGGGGACCTCGAGCGACCGGCTAAGGCGTGGCTGTCAGGAGGAAGCGACGAGAGTCGCGACTCGCGCCGACTTACAGGAATGGGTTTCTCGCTTGGTTGTTCACCTACATCAGGAGACGAGCTCCATGGGGGTCTGGAGATCGATGCTTGCAGGTGTCCTAGTGCGAGAGGTGGGTGGAGATAAAATGTGTGGTGTGGAAGTCGAATGGGGGGATTTGGGTTGATTGAGTGGGAGCTCGGCTGAACAGGAACACGTCCAGCGCCGGCAGATTCGAAAATGGCGCCAGGGCGGTCAAGGCTGGGACGAAAGGCTGGAGACAGCCCTCCTGATTGGTGGATTACAGGCTGGCTCTGCACGTGGAGATAAGGTCCGGCCTTATCTTATCTGACAGGCACATCGAGGGGAAGAAATTATCTATACACAGCTGGAGCCAGCAGTGCACACCTGCACATTGAGGACCGGGAGTTGGCGGGCAAGTTTCACTTGGTATTGTTGCCTCTCACCGTCATAATTTTCGCGGCTCAACCCTGGCGTCGCACTGACGATCTTCAAACCCACGACCTACCAGATCGAAACCCAAACGCATCCGACAGCTCCTTCCCACGTCCACCATCTCTCCTCTTGACGACTCTTGCCTGGTGCAAAGTCGCTCTTTCCGTCCACACGCGCATCTTCCGCTATTTCAAGCAAGAACGACCGGCTTTCGACCGCCTGTCTCCAATTCTGCCCCGCTTGATTTGCGCCTCGACTTCCTCTTGGACATACAGCCCCATCGCTATCCAGAACCGTCTGGCTCCTCCTGGGAAAATCCGTTTTAATCTACCTACGAATTTTCTCTGTTCCATTCATCCATCCTCTTCTCGAGTGGGTGAATATATACGCCTTGTTCTCGACACATCTCCACAGATAGACATTCAATCATGGCGTCTGCCGCTCCCGCCGCTGCTCCCGACATGGACCAGCAGGTTGACCTGTCGACCATCCCCATCTCGCCGTCGGGCGAGGGCACCAGCGATAGCACGAAGGATTCGGAGGGGAAGGTAGTTACGGTCTTCCATGACAAGGAGAACTTCAACGTGAAGCACCAGCTCCAGAACAAGTGGACTCTGTGGTTCACCAAGCCCCCGAGCGGCAAGGTTAGCCTTCCTCTGATGCATATAATCTTGAATTTCTGGGGTTTCGCTGCTAACACGCTCTCAGGGCGAGAACTGGAACGATCTGCTGAAGAAGGTCATCGAGTTCGACTCAGTCGAGGAGTTCTGGGGCATCTACGTAAGTCTGATACCAGTACTCTTGTGCCACTTTCAGCGCTAACCATCGGCGCAAGAACAACATTGTTCCCGTTTCCGAGCTCGCCCAAAAGTCCGACTACCATCTCTTCAAGGCGGGTGTTAGGCCCGAGTGGGAGGACCCCCAGAACAAGCACGGCGGCAAGTGGGCGTACCAGTACAAGAACAAGGGCAGCGTCGACATCGACCAGCTTTGGCTCCATGTCATGCTCGCTGCCATCGGCGAGACGCTCGAGGAGGAGGACGACGGTGAGATCATGGGCGTCGTCGTCAACGTCCGCAAGGGATTCTACAGGATCGGCCTTTGGACTCGTACGATAGGAAAGCACATTCCGAACCGCGGAGATGGCGACGTCAGCGGCGGAAAGGGCCGCTCCCCGGCCAAGGGCCAGGAGGTTCTCCTGTCCATCGGCCGCAGGCTAAAGGAGATCCTGAAGCTCCCCCCCACCGAGGCCGTCGAGTTCTCTGGCCACACCGACAGCGCGCACTCGGGGAGCAGCCGGGCCAAGTCCAAGTTCTCGGTCTGAGATGTGTCAATTTCGAATTGCGCCCACTCGATATTTGTCGAGAGGAGAATGAGCGGAGCTGGTGGCAAAACTGGCTGGTGCTTCGCGGAGGCGGGAGGCGGTAGCGGATACACGTTGCTGGGTCGGTCCCATCAAAGGAATAGCCCGAACAACGCCCGTTCTGGACCCCGCCGTATCGATGGTCCCAGAATATTTTGGAGTTCAGGAACGAGGCATGAGCAACAATACCTTATGACTAGTCATGGAATACCAAGGAATCCAATCATCTATCCCAGCCCCGAGTATCTTCAATCTTCTTGACGAGAAGGGACGTCTTACGCACTTAAGCTAGCATAGTCCCTCGAATAGAATTGAAGGTACTTGACAGATTGGCAAAGCATGCTAGTCGCGCGTCACGTTTCGATGCTCAAGTGATTTTTGTCTATTCGCCAGACCGGGAGGTGATCTAAGTCGTCTTAACCATCTCGTCTATACCATGGACCAGCCCTATATAAATACAGATATTCCCCTCACATCTCATCCCCACTAAAGTCCTCGGCAAACACGTCCTTAACCAGCATCTTCTTGTTAATCTTACCCATGGCGTTCCGCGGGATATGCTCCACAACTCTCAGCACCTGTGGGATCTTGTAATTCGCAAGCCGGTCCCTCAGCGCGCGCCGCATATCCATCGGCGACAACGACGTCGCGTGCTCCCGGTCCAGAATCACCACCGCCCCGACCTTCTGCCCCCACTTCCCCGAGGGAACAGCCACGACGGCCGCCTCGGACACCTGCGGGAGGGAGAGGAGCTCGCGCTCGACCTCCAGCGCCGAGACCTTTTCGCCGCCGGACTTGATGATGTCCGCGGAGCGGCGCCCCATGATGAAGTACATGGGACCATTCGTCCAGTCCTGCGCGCGAGAAGCGGAGGGGACGGGGCGCCGGACAGCGACGTCGCCCGTCTTGAACCACTTCCCCTTACCGTCCTCACCCTCGACAAACTCGGAGGCCGTGGCGGAGGGGTTGCGCCAGTACTCCTTGAAGATGGTGGGCCCGCGGAGCTGGATCTCGCCCTGGCGCTCACGGCCCTCGGCGTCGAGTTCCTCGCCGGGGAGGATGACCTCTCCGGAGTCGGAGTCCACGAGGCGGGCCTCGACGGAGGGGAGGGGCCAGCCTACGCTTGCGTCGACGCGGTCATCGAAGTCGAGGCCGCAGCTGAGAGCCATGCCTACCTCCGTCATGCCGTAGCGCTCTAGTAGGACGTTGCCTCGACTAAGGTCCGCCCAGGCCTTCTTGACGGGGGTAGGGAGCGCCGCGGAACCAGAAATGGCCAGGCGCATGTTCTCGGGCGACAGGGCGTCGCGGGCGGGCTCCTTTAGTTCGTCCGGGAGGGTCTTGTGTGTCTGGAGGAGGCGGCTGTAGACTGTCGGCACGACGGTGAAGAAGGTGATCTTCTCGGTGGCGGGGGTGAGGGACTCGGAGATGAAGGGGGAGGCGAGGCGCCGCCAGACCTTGTCCGGGTTGAAGGGGTACATGAACTCGATCGTGCTGCCGGCGAGGAGGGGGGTAAGGATGGCGTTGACGGTGCCGTGGATGTGGTGGAGGGGGAGGACGTGGAGGAGGTGGTCGGTGGGCGTGTACTTCCACGCGTCCATGAGAGACTTGGACTGCGCCGTCAGAGTAGCCTGGGGGAGGAGCACTCCTTTCTGCCTCGGGTTAGGACATTGGATGATACACGCATGCTGGAGAGGGAACTACTCACAGGTCTGTTCGTCGTGCCGGAGGTGTACAGCATCATGGCCGCCTGCCCCGGATCCTCGTCACCCACAACGACGCGCTCGTGCGCGGAACCGCCCAGGTGCTTCTCCAGGCGCAGATACGCGGGCTTCGACTCCAGTCCGTCGGCCAGGACCTCGTCCGCCTTCTTCGCGAACTTGGCGGACGACACGAGCAGGCCCGCCTCGGACTGGTTCAGGATATACCGGAGCTCAGACGCGGGGAACCCCGGCGACAGGGGCAACGCGATGGCGCGCGCCGCAAGGACGGCGAGGAGGGTCACTGCGCCCACGGTCGACATGTCAGCGTCTTGTCCCCAATTGGCCCGCCTCAGCTTTAGAAGAGGAAGAGGCACGAGGGGCTTAGACGGATGCTAGTTGCTCACCTACGTAGTCGTAACTATTCTCCACCAAGAACGCGACCCTCTCCCCGCCGAGGTCCTCCCTCCCTGCCGCCTCGCGCAGCTTGCTCCTCGCCCTGCACACGTCGCCCAGCAGCTCGCCGTACGCGAACGTCCGGCCCGAGGCGGAGTGGACGACGGCTGAAGAGCCGGGGTCATGGCGGGCTATCGCGTCGAAGAGGGACAGACGCGGCAGGGTGGACGCCATCCTGTAGGAGCTGCAACCGCGGGGTACCCTTGTGGCGGACTGCAGGAGGCGGGTGGGGGATGCGGATGCAGGTCTGCGAAGGAGGGTCCGAATCGGGAAGCGGGTGTAATAATACATCGTGAGAAGAGAAGAAAGGAAAAAAGAGAAGAGAAAAAGGAACGAAAACGGAAGGAGTATGGGCCTCAGTAATACAGGCTCAATGCGGGACCTGACGTCGGGAACATCAAGGCGAACGTGGGTCGTCCGGACGGGGACAGCTCGTTCCTGGCGCAGTTTCTCCCATCTGCCGAAGCTCGATGGGCAGATCTTAGGCCGGAGAAAACGGGGTCGGGAAGCGTGGGTGAGGCCGCGGGGGGAATTCTTGGCAGAGGCGGGAAGGGAGGGAGGAACGGCAGCCAGGTGCCGGGCGGCCCCCAACTGGTGTAACGCCGGCTGGCAGGCCGACAGGAAAGGCGGATGCACAAGTCTGGCACAAGACCACTGTCGTTATCTTATCCCACCCACTGCACCAGGTACTTTTTACGCGGTAGGTCACACATGCGGGGTGAGCGCCCGCTCTTTCACTGCGTTGGGTCTCGGCGCTTGGTGACACACTGGCGGTCATACAAGTCACAGGTCACCCCTCATACCGCCGGAATTAGAGACGGCACGCGAGGTGAACGGACGAAACGCTCCCGGCGACGCGGGAACACCACGACCAGCGGCATCCCCACCGCCAGGGACCAGCACAACTAGCCTATAACGACTCGGCGCTTGGCCCCCAAAGGCGGTGACATCAGCGGGGCACGACCAGGGACCCCCCCCCCCCCCCTGCAGCATTCCCCAAATTCGCAAGCTCGCCTGGCTGCCCAACACACGGTCAAAAAGGCGGAGAGCCAGAAAACCAAACTGCAGACACGATCAACACCGCTTCGCTGTTCCCGCCCCCCGCCGCCAGCCCGCACCGCCAATTCGCAAGCCCGTGCAGCTATTCGATACATACGTGCCCAGCACTTGGACCACCCTCTGACTTGTACCAAACGCGCATTCCTGTCCCCCGCTGATTGGACGCCATCGCCCTAGTCTCGCATCGCAGCATCAAGAAGAACGGTCAGAAGAAAGAAAAAAAAGCTATTCACCGACTCACCGAAACTTCGAGTTCCCTGTAGCTCAGAGTACTTGAATAAGACCCTTCTTCCCTCCCCTTTGTCCTTTTCCTCTCTTCTCTCTTCTCTTTTCCTCAGAATGGCTCCAAGGCCCGCCATCCTCCTCACATCTTCCCTCCCGGCTCCGGTCCCGATATCCTCGGCGGTCAGCTGCAGTCGTCGGTTCGCTACTAGCACCGCGGGCGCCCCAGGTCACGTTACCGCATCGGGTTTTCGCGTCGACACCGCACTACTGCCGATAAGGACGGCGGGGCGCATCCGCCGGCAACCGCCCGACATGTTCCGCAGATACGCCTTTGGCTTCGCTCCCGTGAGGCAGTTGTCCACCATGCCGTCGTCTGCCACGCCCATCGAAGACGCCATCCGGTCAAAGGTGAGCCCCGTGCAGATCTTCCTAGTCTTGTTTTGGCTCGTCTTTTCTGGCCCCGCGCACTTTGTCGGTGATGCCTTGCGGCAGGGATATGAGTTGCTGACGCCGGAAATTAGGTCACCGCCGCTCTGAAGCCCTCGACCTTTGAGATTCACAATGACTCCCACCTCCACGTCCACCACAAGCCCATGAAGGGCAACACCTCCACCGAGACGCACTTCAGGTTCGCTGTCCCCTCCCTCCACTACCGTCCTCCGCTCGCCCCCTGTCCACTCTCAGTCTCATCCCCACCTCACCCGGCCCACTAACCCCCAACCCAGGCTCGTAATCACCTCCGAGGCCTTCCGCTCCAAGATGAAGCCCGCCCGCCACAGGATGATCTACGCCCTCCTCAGGGACGAGATGAGCCGGGACAACGGCATCCACGCGCTCCAGCTGCGCACCCTCACGCCCGAGGAGGAGGAGAGGGAGAAGCAGAAGGAGGCCGAGGAGGCGAAGAAGTCGGACGGGCAGACGTCGGACTAACCACACCAAGCGCCAACGCCAGACGACGCCCCACGAACCCAGCTCTCTCCTCTTGGACTCACCTCGTACCCATTCCTCGTGGAACCCCGGCCCCGGTAGTCGACATCGTACAACGCCATAGATTGGCGCGGAAACACGACGTCTCACCGGAGGCGGACTCGGCGCAAGACGGAGTTCCATCCACCTCATTCTTTTCTCGTTCATCGCCGTCTTCATCACGAAAGCATGAAAGCACTAGAAAACCAATCTTGCTCAAGCAAAATCTTAGACAGTTCACAAAAAGGGAACCAGGATAAAAACGTCAATTCATGATACCAATTCAAACCACCTTGACTCAGAAACGCCCTCTGTGATAACGAATGATGCCTGCCGAGCCTAATATATGCCTGATGCCTTGGTATCAATGAAAGGAAGAAACAAAAGGCATAACTCCGTGACCCCACCCACTCAGACCTTGGACGCCGGCGACGTGGACGCGCTCTCGGCGGCCCGCTTCCGCGCCAGATATATCCGCATGGCATCTACCCTCGATATCCGCGGCTTCCGGCCGCTCTCCCCATCCCTAGACTTATCCTTCTTCTTCTCAATACGCCTGCCTTCAACCTTGGCCTTCTTCTGCCCGGTGCCCTTTCCCTTCGTCTTGCCCGCAGCCTCTTTCTCTTCAGGTTGACTCTGGGCTAGTGAGAGGCTGGGGCCGGCTGGCGTGTGAGTGCCGGCTCGGCTCTTCTCAGAGCGCGCGGGCGACGGATCCGCTGAGATGCCCAGATCGGGTGACCTGGTGCCCGTTGAGTCGGAGAGACGGGCGTGTTGTGACTCGACACCCTTCCCTGCGGGACTTAACGCCGTCTCCGTCTCCCCTTGAAGGCCAGATTCATTTGACCGATGCCTCGCACGGGTGGCGGCGTCTTCCGCAGAGTTACCTTTCGAAGCACGCCGATCCGGGGTCTTTTCCTCGGGATGTTGGCCAGCCGCAACAGATGGACGAGCACGTCGTGGCTCTGCACCCTTCGTTGTAGGGCTCACTACCGCCTCTCTTTGGAGGCGGGATTCGGCTGACTGACGGCTAACAAGGCTCGTGGCGTCGCGCGCAGAGCTACCGTTCGAAGCACGTCGGTCCGGTATCTCCTCGGCAGGTTGACGACTCGCAACAGACGGACGGGAACGTCGAGATTTGCCCGCTTTAGCCGTGGGACTTGCCACAGGCCCCACCGGAGCCCAAGATCCACTCGATGAGCTCGGGCTCACTGGATTGGAGGCCTCACGTTCGGGGCTGCCGTTCGATGCAGGCTGGCCTGGCGCCTCCTTACCTGTCGACTGAGCGTCATGCAGGACGTCCAAGTCCGCAAGTCTGGGGCTGACCTCCTCCGTCTTTACAACCGCAGCTTTGGTAGGCGTTTGAGGTCGGTCGGCTCGGCCGAGTGAATCTCTCTGCATATTCGCAGCGGCTACAGTTGCAGGGGCGCTAATATGCGGATCCGGCGGGCGGGTTCCCTTCTCTGCGGAGACAGGCCCCGTCCGTAAGTCTGTCCGCGAACTCATCTCGTTGGATGGGTGACCATGAGGGAGTGTCGAGGAGCCCGGCCGGACCAGTGGCGTCCTAGGCTTGAAAGGACTCTCGGCTATAGCAGAATAAGACGTTGGCGGATTTACCGCACGAGAGTTCCTTGCCTGTTTCCTCTGAGCCTGCGATCCCGGTACTGACACTAGCCCCTGCCTCTGGCTGCTAGACATGCTTAGCTCGAGGGGCTGTGTCGCGGGAATAACCAAAGGCACCTGCGAACTTATACCCACCGGGCTGCCTCGATCGCGTACAGTCTCCAGCTCCTTCCTTGAGAGGCGTGAACCGGCAGGCGCAGTTGACGGCGTCTTCCCCGAGATGACTGGTACAGTAGAAGATGTACGGCTCGCTTGTTGCGCGGTATAAGGAACATGTTCCGAACGTTCCCTTGGAGTTGGAGTGATGGCCAGGATTGACTCCTGCGCAGCACCTGGGCGATGGTCCACAACTGGCGCACTGCCGACCAACGACTTGCTGGCTGCCTCATTTGCAAGGGGACTTACACGGCCGGTTTCGACGCCTCGGTATACTTCAGGATAAGCCTGGAAAACCTGCTGCAGGGTGTCGCGAGTAATTACCATATTATGGAAGACGACCGGGCCTCTCAGACGGTTGAACCACTGCTGCGCTGGCAGGTCTCCGCCGAATTTGACTACATAGTAGGGATATTCTTCCTGAAAGGCGCGGATGAAGTCGTCGTACAGGAACTCCCGCAGCATGTCTCTTTGCTGCATGTAGTTTAGGCAGACACAGGCCCTCATGAAGTCCCAGATGGTCCCTTGATATCCTGGATATTGCGTAGTATAGGCATCGTAGGGCTTGACATGTTCGACCGTCTGCAGGATGTCATGACCTATTGTCGCCGGCTGAGGAAGACTCGCCGACGGCGTGGCTGGGACTAGGACCTCTCGCCTATTTGACCCTCCACTACATGGCTCGCGAGGTGCGATAGCGGACGTATCGTAGAGTTCAACCCTAGATGCGTTGAGAGGTATCTCGTGTGACACTTCGTGGGATGCGTCGTAAACGGCTTTAGGAGAAGCGCTGTGGAACGCGTTGCGAGGCGAGTCGTGAGGTTCTTCATGCAGTATTGCGTGGCTATCCACCGGGGACATCTCGTGAGTTCCCATGTAGCGTTCGCGGTGGACTGTGTCGCGTGGTTTCTTGTCAGTCGAGTGGGACGACTCATGGGCCGTTTCATAGTTAACATCGTGAGAAGTACGATGTTTCTTGGCCAAGGGTTCATCTCCACGGCTTGCATCAGACGCCCGGGCGTATTGCCGCTTCACGGGCCCAGGGGACAATCCCACCGGGGTCGGACTCTCGCCCGAAGCTTGAGAGCTATCCATGTCCAACGCGTTCACCTTTGCAGGGGGGATCCTGGCAGTTGCGAGTCTGTTACAAGGGTACATCATCTGCTGGGGGGCCGCCGGGTCTGAGCTGAAATGTGGCTGCTGCATGCGGCGGCGACGCCGCCCGGGAACAGGTTTCTCCATGGTCTCTGGTTTCGCTGCGACCTCTTCAGACCCCTCGGGCGTAGAGTCGGCATCCGGCATGACCCGATCGCCCTGTCCGCAAGGTGGGGAATGAGTAGAGGTATACCTCGGGCTGCTCGATGGGATGTTTCTCTCAGGCCCTCGGCTGGCTGCCCTAGCCGTGTCTCTTATGCCGTGAGGTACGACCACCTCCAACTCCTCTTCAAAGTCCAAGCTGCTGGGAGGCACGATTTGCTGTTGCGATCTCGATGGGGTCCCTGGCTTGCCAGGACTAGAGGTAGCTTCAATGGGTCTGTGCTGGCCTTGAGTTGGTGAAGGGGGCCAGGAAGACGGAAACCGCTCTGGTGAAGACTGAATGTGATCGTGGTCGAGGCTGTGGTCATCGTCATCAACGCTTGCCCCTTCCTCAGCTGCGTCCTGAAAAGACCCAGTCGCTCCTTCCTTTGAAGCGGCGGCGACAGATGTTCCCTCATCTTCGGTCGCTACTGCCTCAGTAGCAGCGGCGACGGCGTGTGTAGACACATTTTCCCCTTCACTGCCCCGCAAATTTGGGGGCCCTGCAGCTGGTTTGAGAGTACTTTTGCTTCCTTGTGTACGGTAGTAGTGATCCTTCAGCGAGTCCAGGACATCAGTAGGCAGATTGGCAGTGCGTGGCCCGTCACTGCTTGCCCTGGTCCACGCCTCGGGACGGCGGAGAAGTGCAGCCTGGTCTTTGGGAATTGTCAGGCGCACTGCGCGGGCGGATGGCCCCGGATGCCCTGGGAAAGGATATGTGTCGGCCATGACATAGCGTGTTGATGCCGTGGTAGGTGACGTTGGAAAGCGTTTGCAGTTCGCGTCACTCCTAAGTTTCGAGCTCAGATCTGGTCTGACCAGACGCTTTGGCGCGTCATCGCTTGCGTTTTTGGGAATACAGGTCTTCGGTGCGTTTGTATTCAAGTATACTGAGAAAGTGAGTGATATTTTTGTGTGTAGTTGAGTGAACTTTGGAGTTGTAATGAAGTCGTAATATTCACGTGGACTCGTGAGACGCGCGCCAGACCCGACCCTGCGTCCTTCTTTCGTAGTGCTGCGCGGTGTCTGAGGTCCCCACCAATGGACCCACTTGGGTGGAGAGATACGGTTGGACCTTGAGTCAGCAAAGGACCTTGATGTACCAGGAACACGAGAAGACCCCGACATCGCGTTCAAGTTGCCGCAGTGAGTGACTCCTCAAGCGTCGCGATTGTCGCAATGTCACCTAAGCAGTAGGGAATATGGCGTAACGTGACTAGGTTTGCATCGCTATAAGCTTCCTAGTTTGACATATGTTCTGCTTGTCTTGGGTAATAGATTGATAGATCAACCGGTGCGACCCAAGCCCGGGGAAGCTTCGAGAGTCCTTCCGGGGAATTCGATGGTTGATATCAACCCCGTTATGTAATTCTACATATTCTGAGAACAAATACCTAGGTACGGCGATGGTCTTGATATAGATACGCGCATACTCATTTGGAGCTTTCTGAGTGGTTTTGCCTCTTTGAGTACTGATACACATTGCCGGATCTGAGGTGCTGGTACCAGTCAGGTTCGGCCGGCTGGGCGCGGGACTGCAGCCAAAAGCCGGCCAAGCCTTCTCCGTGCAGCCATGTGTGCCCGCGCCAGTTTTTTTATTCGCCTCCGAGATTGATAGTCAGGATCCTCGCCGACTTCGCAACTCCCGCGCCCTTCGTAGTCATGACGCAAAAGCCATAATTCCCCGGACTCGACTATCCCCAATTAGCTCGAATTACCTAAAATTTCGCCTCTCTCTCCATTATGAACCGGGAGATCCTGCCTTGGGCCCCTCTCATCCATCGCTAGCTTTTAATAATCGCCCCCTCCGCAATCCAACTCCACCATTTTCCGCGCAGCGACCGATCTATCGGCTTCCCCCCCCCCAAACTGGCCACTTCTCAACGTCGGTGACAAAACGTCGATTTTTCTCTGGGGAGCCGACTGACCGACGGTCCGATGCGCGGGGCTGCGGATGATATGGCATCAGTCCTTAGAGCTATCAACCCCGGACAGAACCCAAACAGATACTGGGTGGATGACGATACGGGCAACATGGCCGCCGGAGTAACCGCGAGCCACGTCCAGGGCAGCGGCGGCAACGGCGAAGGCGACATCACGGCGGGCCAGAAGATGATCTCCGCGACGTCCGGCAGCCTCTTGACCTCTCTGCTCGGTGTGTCTTGACCCCCAGTTCCCGTCCCGCCCGTCCCGGAAGCGTTCTCATTCCCTGAAGCTAACCACCACTGAAACGTACAGTCACCCCCCTCGACGTCGTCCGCGTGCGGCTGCAGTCCCAACCCGTTGTGCAGCCCCCGAAGATCGATCTATCGAAACTCGCCCTCACGACGAACACCCTCTCGAGCGCCGGGCCCGCAAACCTCGGCGTGACGGCCTGCTGCCGCGAGGTCTTCTTCTCGACCAACAATGTGGAAGTCTGCCTCGTCGCGCCGAGGTCCTCCGCTCCCTCGGCTGCGGCGGCGGCACCTCCGGCCATCGACTGCGCGGTTGAGGACGCGCAGAGGCGGACCATCAGCTCGACGATGGACGGCTTGAAGAAAATTGCGCGCAACGAGGGGGTGACGACCCTCTGGCGGGGCCTCTCCCCAACCCTCCTGATGGCCATACCCGCCAACATCATCTACTTCACGGGCTACGACTGGCTCCGGCACAACCCCACCAGCCCCATCGCGCGAACGATACACGAAGACTACGCGCCCCTAATAGCGGGCTCCAGCGCCCGCATGCTCGCCGCCGCGGCCGTCAACCCCATCGAGCTCTTCAAGACGCGGCTGCAGGCCACCTCGGGCGCGTCTCCCTCGGGCCACGTCCTCGAGACCTTCCGCGGCATGCAGGCTACCATAGCCTCGCAGGGGTACAGCACGCTCTGGCGCGGAATCGTTCTGACGCTCTGGCGCGACGTGCCCTTTTCAGGCATCTACTGGTGGGGCTATGAGACGATCCGCGGGAAACTGACGGATTTCCGTGACAGGCAGCGGGGTCGCGGACTCGACCTCGGGGGGCCGCGCAGCGAGGCGCGGCGGAGGGTGCAGAGCGACGAGAACAGGCGGGAGACGTTCGTGGACAGCTTCATCGCGGGAGCGACGTCTGGCGCCGCGGCGTCGATACTTACGATGCCGTTTGACGTCGGCAAGACGCGTACGCAGGTGTATAGGAGTAAGGCAGTGCCGGCCGAGGTTGTGAAGCGGACGACGGTACCGCCGGAGGAGAGGTCCATGATTAGGCTGCTGTGGCACATCTTCCAGAGCGAGGGGGTTGCGGGGTTGTGGAAGGGGTGGATTCCTCGGACGCTAAAGGTTGCGCCGGCGTGTGCGATTATGATTAGCAGTTATGAGGTGTCGAAGCGGATGTTTAGGGGTGCGAACGAGAAGAAGGCGCGGGAGTCTTCCTGAGAGGCAAGAGTGGGATTGGTTTGGGGAGTATTGGACTAAGGAGAGGGGGTGAAGAGTAATTGTGTCGGCGGACGGCGATGTGGATGTCTGTACCTCGGTTCATGTTGTCTTTCTGTTCATCTCCCATTTAGCATTGCCAGGCGTTTTGGAACAGGAAAGCTAGAGTTGGCGAGCAAGCTTGATTTCACTGGTTTAGAGGCTAGTCATAGTACAAGATAACCCTACTCTTCGTCACACGATTTCACTTTCTATCTTTGCATGCCGGCCTCGAGCTCATTAGTGTGTGGTACGAATGTAGCTCTGACGCTCTACGCTAGGTGCATACTCTTCTCCCCCCTTCGACCCCCTCCCCCCCCCCCAAGCCTCCTACTGCTCCGTCAGGTTCGCGGCAACGGAAGTCATGCAGCCGTAGCCACCACCACAAGCCACTCTCCATCCCCACATCTTCTCAATGAATCCACACCCAGCGGCTGTACAACGTCTGATAGACTCTTCAATTCCGGGGACCAGCACGTGAAAGAAGAGACGTCCCCGCGGTAGTATATTGCGCCAAGGGACGCCACTCGCCAAGCCTGACGCGCCCCTCCGACACAATCTGCTCCTATAGCTCGGCCCCCGGGTCCCGTCGTACCCGGCCGGCGCAAGTGACCATCGCGTCTGCTCAGTCTCGGCGCGTATTGGTACAGAACATCGCCGCTGGCATCTTAAGTGTGATGTCATCTCGGAACCTGATTTTACCGCCCCTCCCTAGAGATCAAAGTTCGATACCAAGCTCAATATCACATCCTGCAGCTACTGCAAGTTGGGTCCGAGTCTCGCTGTACCAACGTTCTCACTAGGGAGGGGGATCCGCTCAGTATCGAGGTGCGGAATTTAAAACACACTGTGCATCAAGACTGTGTCCCACATCGACTTTCACATCGCAAAAGTCCTCTCATGACAACCCACACATCCACGCCAGTAACAAGTACATAACCCCCCCACGGAATATCACAGGCAAGATGTACACCCTCCGCGAAGCAGCCTCCTTCCACATCCCCGACACCTACGTCCTCGACGTCGCCAACACCCCGCATGGCCTCCTCTCCCTCTCCTCGGACCACCGCCTCAGCCTGCTCCGCCATGACCTGAGCGGCGCGGTGACGAGCGTGGAGACCGGGCACGGGGTAATGGGCGTCGTGGGAGACGGGGTGGTGTGTACCGCTGGCGACGACGGGAGCGTCTCGGTGTGGGATATGAGGGCTGGGTGCCGTGTTGCGGGGTTCCAAGGTGGGTTTTGCCAGTTTCCGTGAGACGGGGAGATCAGAGGATGAGACTTACTTCATATAGCGATCGGTGCGCCGATAATATCACTCGCGTGTGACGCTTCTTCTCACTCCATCGCCGTCGGGACCGAGTTGCATGAGCACAGCGCGTCTATAGTCATCTGGTACGCCGACCGATCTCACCCTCCCCACTAAACGCATACGTCTAAGACGGAACAAGGGACGTGAGAGCAAGCCCCTCCCAGAAGAGGATATACCAAGAAGTCCACAGCGACGACATAACAGAAGTAACTCCCCCTCCCCTTTTCAGACCCCGAGCACACGGAACAAGCACCTCTAACAACCCCAGCTCAAATTCCACCCTTCCGATCCCAACATCCTCCTCTCCGGCTCAACAGACGGCCTCGTGAACCTTTGCGACACCCGCATAGCAGACGAAGACGAGGTCGTAATCCAGACCTTCAACCACGGCGCCTCGATTCACCATGCCGGCTTCTTAAACTCCACCGACGTCTTCGCCCTCTCGCACGACGAGCGCTTCGCCGCGTACTCGGGCGACGAGGAGCGGGACGGCGTGGCGACGAGGGACTTTGGCGACGTGAGGGACGGCCTGGGGTGTCAGTATGTGGCCAACGTGTCGACAAAGGTTGATGGCAGCGGTGGTATTTTGGGCGTTGGATCCCAGGAGTGAGTCTCCCCCCCCCCCCCCCCACTTCTTTCTTATGTGAAGTAGTTTGTTTGAGAAGGTGGTGGTGCTAACGGCAAAAGTCAACAAATGTTTAGCCTCGTGCACCTAGCCAAGGACGGCGCGGCGTGGGCGCTGGGCGGTGACAGTCGCGTGAACCTGCCGGGTGCGCACGGCGAGGAGATCGTGCGCGGGTACTGCTTCTTCGACGAGCAGCAGGTGGTGTATACCTGCGGCGAGGACGGGAGGGTAAAGGCGTGGCACCCTGGAAGCTAGAGGCGTCGAACCGATGAACGTGGAACCGGATTGATGAACTGCCCCATTTCCCGTCTCCTCTACAACCAGTAATACCCACTTGGCGCCCATCCAACCTCGTCTTCTTCTAACTATATTTGTCGTGCTTGCTCTTCGTCTTGATAGCGAGCAGCTGCTCATGATAATCCCCCTCCCTCCTCGCCCTCTTCAACCTCTTCACCTCGTCCTCCTCTAGCCTCCTCCCCGCCGCACTCTCCAACTCCTTTCTCGAAATCTTCTCCCTGGCCTTCTCCGCCTTGTTCGCCTTTATCCGCGGCTTGAACCTCGCCTGCATCCGGATCCTGAAGAGCGTCCCCTCCGCGCCGTCCTCCGCATCCCCCCTCACCTCCGGCCTAGCATTCGGCTTCGAAGAGCTCGGGTTTTTTGCACAAAGGAAGCCCCCCTCCAAAGTCCGTATCCTGAACCCCCCCTCCTCTCCCGGGATAATCACGAATGACTCCCGCGCCGACACCGCCTCCGTGGTAGCAGATAGCGCCCCGTGCCCATCGCAACTCAGATACCGCCCATGATGCCCCTTGAACCTGAAATTCTCCGTCCCTGCAATCCGGTTCGCGACCCACACCTG
The DNA here is from genome assembly GCA_025503055.1 of Sordariomycetes sp. B11D1. NCBI lineage: Eukaryota > Fungi > Ascomycota > Sordariomycetes > Sordariomycetes sp. B11D1. The sequence continues at coordinate 40,614 of JAMFQS010000103.1, forward strand.
CCTCACATCATGCGGCTCCGCGCTCGCCGGGTTCCCCTCGACGATATTCTCCGCGTCGACGGCGAAGACCTTGCCGTTTGCGTCGCACGAGAGGCCCGACGGCGGCGTCGTGGGGAGCACGAGCATCACGGGGCCCGCGGCGTCACTCGGCGCATCGGCGGAGACCCAGCTGTCGTCGTTCTCGACGTTCTCGGCCACGGCGTCTTCAGTCGCGGGGGTATCGCGCGCGGCGTCGTCGGTCCGCTTCCTCTTCTTGGGCTTCTTCTCGCCCTTGAAGACAAGGGGCTTGACCATTTCGGGCAGGTCCTAATGAGGCGCGAAGGGAGTAATGTGCTGGGACCGTTGCTGCAGGGACTGGGTCGTCGGTTTCTGTTGGTGCTATGCAAGCATGAAACGTCGCCTCTGGCTGGTCGCCGCTGCTGGACGGAGCCCGTCGAGCTCCAGAGCTCCAAAGCCGACGCCAGCCAGCTTTTGTCGAGTGATTAGTCACCACGTGCCATTCTGAGGCGCCCAATAGGTGCGCACCCGGGCGCGCCCGTTATGTAAGCCTCATCTGCCCCTCCCCCGCCAAAGAGGACCTGCCAAATCGGGTAAGGATGGGACCACACGAGACCCTCTTCTTTCAAACTCGGTGGATGAGGATTCGGAGACTTCCTCCATCCGGGTTTTCCTTTTTTTTTTCTTTTTTTTTTATTTGTTTTCAAGTTCTTTTGCGAATTTCCGAATCATGACGTCCCAGGCACAAGCCGTGACCGTGTCCCTAGAGGACCTCCGCAATGGTAAAGGATCCTGGGTTGTGTCAGTTCCTGGCTGCGACTAACATGAGACGCAGGAAACGTCTCGTTTGAGACGCTCCAGCAGGCCTTTGGCCCCGAGTCCCTCGGGATACTGATAGTCAAGGACGTCCCGGAGGCATTCGCCAGGCTCCGGCGCCAGACACTCTCTTACTCGTCCTACCTCGGGAACCTTCCCAAGGATGCCCTGGGTACGTTCCCGGGCTTCCTCATCTACGCCTTACACTGACAGCTGCTAGACAACCTCGAGAACGCCAAGGCAAAGTACCTCACAGGCTGGTCCCTCGGCAAGGAAACCCTCAAGAACGGCCAGGTAGACACTTTCAAGGGCTCCTATTACGCCAACTGCGCCTTCTACGTCGACTCCTCCCTCGACTGCGCCCGGCCGACTGCCGAGTTCTCCGAGGATACCTTCCCAGAGTACCTCTCCCCGAACCTGTGGCCGTCCGAGGACCTCCTCCCAGGATTCAAGTCCAGCCTCGAGGATCTGTGCCGGCTCATCATCGACGCGGCGGTGCTCGTCGCGCGGGCTTGCGACAAGTACGCCGAGTCCGAGATCCAGGGGTATCCCAAGGGGTACCTCGAGCACGTCGTCAGCACCTCCAACACCACCAAGGCGCGGCTTCTCCACTACTACCCTCAATCCGCCTCCGACGCCCAGGGGGAGAACGAAGACGACTGGTGCGCGACGCACCTCGACCACGGGTGCCTGACGGGCCTGACATCCGCCATGTTCGTCGACGAGCTCGAGAGCCGCCCCGTGCTTCCCGAGCTCAAGAACCTCGTCGGCGGGAGACTCCCGCCCCTCCAGGAGCTCCCCGCCTCGCCGGACCCGCAGGCTGGGCTGTACATCAAGTCGCGGGCGGGGGAAACGGTGCAGGTGAAGATCCCGCGGGACTGCATCGCGTTCCAGACGGGGGAGGCGCTGGAGCGGATCACGGCTGGGAGGTTCAAGGCCGTGCCGCACTTTGTGAGGGGGTGCAAGGCTGAGGCGAGCGGCGGGAAGGTGGCGAGGAATACGCTGGCGGTGTTTACGCAGCCGAATCTGGGTGAGGAGGTGGATATTGAGCAGCACATTACGTTTGGGGAGTTTGCGAGGGGGATCGTTGCCAAGAACACGGTCTCTTAGTCTGGTTTTGGTCGGTGGGTGAGGGGTGAGGCGAAGTTCGCTGCAACACCGAGGTTTTCATCCGGTTACAAAGGAGAACGGATCGATCGACGCTGGCTTCCGTATCCTTGATGCTGCTGTATAAGCCTTGGCAGATCGAGGTTCCGGGAAATAAAGTAAACAGATTCGACACAAAACACGTCCACTCGCTACCTCGCTAACCGTAGACACCCACTCACTCACATCGACTTCCTCCACGACGAAGCCGCCACGCCGCAAGCCCTCAATACGCAAGTACACGTACCCTTGCAAGACCGCCAGCGCATAACACAATTACACCACCTGCAGCTCCGTGAGGTTCATCGTCTCCTTCTCCGCCTTCTCCAGGTACCCCCTTTTCAGAAACCGGCTCAGCACCGGCGTATGATCAAACACCAGATCCCTCACCCACGCAAGCGGCCACGGCAGCCGATGAAACAGCGTCCCCAAGGACCGCGCAAACTCCATGTTGTGGTTGACATACTCGACCCTCTCCCCTTCATAAACCTCGAACCCCGCCGCCACGGTCCGCTTGTCTCTCAGATCCACCCCGTCGAGCGCCCGCGCGAGGTAATACCCGTCCTCGACGGCCAGGCCCATGCCGTAGGCGGCGTACGGCGAGACGGGGTGCACCGCGTCGCCCACGCACACGACGCGGCCTTTACTCCATTTCTTCATCGACGGCCGGTTATAGATCTCCCAGCGGAAGACCTGCGTCTCAAAATCCGTGGCATTCAGGAAGCGAGGCATAGGCTGCGCCCAGTCCTTCAGGATCCCCTGCAAGTGCGCCTTTGGGTCGTCCGGGACCGGCTTTCCGTCCCACGAGGGCTCGACGACCCACCACTCGAAGCCGGGCTTCCCGTCGTGCAGCATGGGGAAGTAACTCGCTTGATGGCACCAGTCGTGGGATATGGAGCCCTGGTTGGGAGGTATACCTGGTATCTGGTCGCACCAGGCCAGCCAGAGGCGGATTCCGGTGTGGAAGAGGCCCGGTTCGCCGAACAGCTGCCTCGAAACCCCCGACCTGATCCCGTCTGCTCCGACGAGCACGTCCGCCGTGACCCGCTCCCCGCTCTTAAACTCTACCTCGACGCCGTCCTCTCCCTCCGAGAACGACGCGAACTCGTGGCCCCCGTGTATAACGCCCTCCGGGACAAGCCTCGACATCTTGTCAAACACCGACGACCGGAGGACCCCGTAATGCCACCCCTTGATCCCCATCTTTCTCTCCACCTCGGAATTGAACGGCAGCGCAACGCGCTCCGCACCCGCCTTGTTCCGGAACGACGTCGCGGTGTGAGACCCCACGGCCTCAAGGCTCATTCCATAGGATCGTAGGACAGCCAGGACGGGGGTCGATAGGAGTACCGCCCCGCCTATGGCGCGGCATATGGGCTGCCGCTCGTAGATTCGGACGTCGTAGCCGCGGGCGAGGAAGGCGAGGCCGGTGGAGACGCCGCCGGGTCCGCCCCCGACGATGGCGACGCGCTTGCCAGGGCGCCATTGCTTGGAGGCCATTGTGGGCGGTGAAGTCCCAAGATGCCGATGGCTTTCTTCTTCTTCTAAATGTATATGGGAGGGGGTTCCGGAGGATAGTGAACAGGAGCGCTGCAGAAGCAAGGTCTAGGGTTTTTGGGCGGGCGAGACCAGAACTTTATACGGTCAATGACCAGTGGAGGGGATAGAGCCGCTCACACCCGATCCCCCTGGGCCTTCGTCGGTATATCGTGGGCCTTGTTTTCGGCAATGTGGGCATGTGGAGTCCCGGTGGCGTCTCCGACGGCGCATCGGACTCTTCAGAAGCACGACCGGGGGTCGAGTGGACACTAGCGCGTCTGGGGCCGGCAGACCGCAACGGAGGGCTGCACGGGAAGCGATGGACGGTGTTGTTTTCGTTATACACCCGACCAAAGGGCTCTCCAAGCCGCAACAAGCGTCCGGCCTCCTATATCCGACACGCCCATCGCTTTGTTTCAACTCTGGCGGATAACACGTCACCTAGAAGCCCACGTTTCCCCCTCCCCCCCACTTTTTTTCCTTTTTTTTTTCTATGTGCAAAGAGACGATGACTGCCACGAGCCTGCGCCGCCCTACGGCTACTACCTTTGAAGAGCAACGAGCTAAGCCGGGCTATAGCTCCGGGATATGTGGGGCCGCCGGGACGCCTCCGAGACGACCTCGGCCTTGGAACGACCCTAGCTGGCACGGCGTCTCCCCCGCACTTGGCGGCTTATTTAGCGGGGTACCGCAGATGAGCTCTATTCTCCGCCGGCCCCGACGGCTAGAGACGTCCCCACGATATAGGCCCTGCCCCCCCGGCCCACCGGCCCCCGCCCCCGATTCCTACCCGTCTTGCCGTATAACCAAGCCCCAGACCTGTCTGGAAATCACCGCTCGTCTAATTTTTCGACACCCGTTCTCAATTAAGCATTAGAAAGACGCTTAGAAGAAGACTGCCGGTAAGCGGTCCACATACACTCGAGGCACAGAGACAGGTCTCGCCTTCGCCCTGTGCACATAGCGGCTGATATCCCTTCGCACAGTCCCGATACGTGTGGTATAAATAATGCATCCATGGAAACACGACCCAATGGACTTGACTCCCAAGATGTAGTGATGGAACCAGCAAAGCCTGTCTCTTTCTACTTACTTCCCCTGCTCTCCCCTCCTCAGCCTCATTGGTCGCCGTATATCAGACCGGGGTTAAGACAAAATAACGACCAGACAGTCCCAAACCTCATATTCCCGCTGCCTCTTCCCACGCATCCGTTATCCTCCCTGGCCCCAGGCACTCGTCTGCCCAACATTGGGATAGAAAAAAGCCACAACCCCAATGATGACATACGTACACATCAACAGCGCCCCCTCCAGATAATTGCTCCTCCCATCCAGCACCAAGAAATTAACAATAAACGCACTCACAAACAGACAAACAGTCTCAAACAGCGTAAAGTATAGCGTCATCTCCTTTCCCATCGCCCACCCAAGTATGACAACCAGCGGCGTCACGAACAGCGCAATCTGAATCGAGCTCCCCACCGCCACGCCAATCGCGAGGTCCATCTTGTTCTTGAGCGCCACCGTGATGGCCGTGACGTGCTCCGCCGCGTTCCCCACAATGGGCAAGATGATGAGCCCAATGAAGGCCTCCTTCACGCTACCCTGCTCCACCACCTCGTTGATGGAGTCGACGACGAACTCGGCGCAGAGCGCCACCAGGCCGGTGGACACGACGAGGAGGACCACGGCCGCGAGTGTCGACAGCCTGCCATGGTCCTCGTCGTTGGTGTGCTGCGTTTCTTCGACCCCGGTGCCGCCCGTGAGCGACATCAGCGAAATCTGTGCCGGAACCATGGCGCCCGGCGGCCGCACGGGGTTCATCTGCCCGAGTCTGTCTGGTAGCGAGTTCGTGCGGCGGATACCGTACCTGACATACGGGACGGGCCCGCTCGGCACCCGGGGTGCGAGGTTCTTAAAAGACACTCCCCGGGAAGGAGCGGCGGGTTTCCGAGGGACGGCGTCATTCATTTGGACCCCATTCTCAGGGGGCGCAAAGTCGACCTTCTTCGTCTCCGTATTCTGCCTCTGTGCGCCATCTCCGTACTTTCCTTCTCCTTCCACGGCTTGTTCAACATCTTCAGTTTCTTCGCCCGGTAAGTTCCGCGAATTCCTCTTGTGCTTTCTGTGCCTGCGGCTGTACCTATGCCTTCTTAGACTCCTCTTATGGCGATGGCGCAAAGGTCGTTTCTCCTTCTCCTCATCCTCGTGATGCTCCAACTCGTCACAGTCATCAACTGAGGTTGTGGGCTCTAACCTAGACTGGCTAGACAGCTGACGCCGATGCTGGTGTGAGCTCGACGCTTCCGAGAGCGACTCTTGAGTTGCGAAGGACCTGCTGTTCGCCGACACTGACGAGGAGGTACTCGGTTTCCGGCCTCTTCCGCCCCTAAAGACGTTCTTCACCTTGTCGCGGACGGTGTCACGTGACTGGCTAGAGCTATCCGAGTCTGAGCTGCTCGTCGAACTACTGTCGGAGTTGGACGAGTCCAGCCATGCTGCGGCGAGGCCCGGAGTTGACTCAGCGTCGACAATGTGCTGCGGTGTCGACTCGTACATGTAGGCATGGGACTTTAGCTGGAAGAAGAGGTATACGAGGTACACTAGGAGTAGCACCTACAACCAGTTAGTATTCACTCTCCACAGAGGCAATGCAAGCGCTGATCGTCCGTAGTCGACGTGAACCTACGATACTGCATCCTCTGCTGATTTTCAGTGACTCGGAGTCGGCCAGCTCGATGCTACTAAAAGAAGCGTGGAAAGCAGTCTAAGGCGAGAAGGTTCGTATTAGCAAAGGTGTTTCAAGATGGGATTTGTCGGGTTGCCTACGGGAAGAACGAGGCTGATGACGCTCAAGCTGAGCAGACAAGCACTCATCTGCGTGACGGTGCTGTTGTAGATCTACGTATTTGTTAGCCTCGCGTCATGAACTGCAAGATTAAACGCCTCCTATACCTGCTCGCGGTAACGCAGACCGCCGAGGAAGAAGCACATGCCCAGGATAAGCAGCAAGTTGGCCAGGATCGAGCCAAGCAGAGAGGCCTGAACGATACGGATTTCGTTCTGTTGTAGACGTAAGTTAGCACTCGGCTTCCACATGTTCTTTCACCCGCTGTATTTTCGTACCTTTGCGAGGGCGATACTTTTGTGTAGATAACCTGGTCAGCCGCATGTAGGTCGAAGAGAAAGCCAAGACAACAGCCCGTCTTGGCTTGCGGATGCCTCGAGCATATTCCAACATCACCACGTCAACAACTAGGGCAACTTACATACTAGAACTAATTGTTAGCAAAAGCACCTTCGCGGAGCGAGAACAACTCCCCGGCACACACAAGACTCACAAAATAATCAGCTCCACCGCATTTCCAAAAGTAACGTTCAACAGCGCACCAACCGTATCCCCCAACTTGCACGCCACGCTCTCCGTCGCGTGGCTCAGCAGTCCGGCAAGCGGCACAATGGCCACGCAGTTCAGCGCAAATACCACGCCGACGTGCACTCCGGGGATCGCCTGCACCGCAATGCCCGCGGGTACGAATACCAGGAGCACGTTGACCCAGCTGTGGAGAAGAACTGCGCGGACGTTGCGGAAGAAGCGGATTGGTAGGTTTGGTTTCGTCTTGGTGGTTGCGGCGGCTTCTATGATGGACCCTTGGTCTTGCGCCTGAGACAGTTCCAAGGGTCCATTGTCGGACGAATTGTTGGTGCCATTCTCCTCGCTCGTATAAAGCTCGTGTTCGGCTGGAATGGAGGCTGCGTCGAGATGGCCAGTCGGATGGTCTGCAACGGCGGCGGTATGATTAATGGGCTCGCTCGCGCGTCGATGGTTGCCAGGTCGATACGGTAACGACGATTCTGCGGGTGGGTTGCTCAACGGTAGGATACTTCCATCGGAGCGCGTCCAAGATGGGCGGAGGAGCCGCTTCGCTTTTGCCAGTATGCCGGACTCAGCAGTGCGTAAACTGTCGTCGGTTGCCTCCATAAATGGGTTTCAGAGATGGCAAGGAGTCGCGTTTCTGACGCTCCGCAAGAGTCTGGGATAGAACTAATCCGTAAGTGATGACGGCAATAGGAGCCGACAAGATGGAGTTGAGATGAAAATTCCGAGCTCAGAGAAACTCGGTGAGGTGTTCAGGAGAACGTTGGGATCTACACGATCTTCACTGCCGGGGGCGGTTACGTGTTACGTGTTGAGCAATGATTCACCCATCGCCACCGAGCTAGAACAAGCGGTGGCTATGTCGTGCTCCGCACTTCGTATCCCCAACAGACGGCAGCCGCGACTCTGTCGTTCTTGCAATCGAGCGCCACCGGCTAGTTGCGTCGACGTCATGTCCCCCGATTGGACAGCCCTAGGAGGGGCTGAGCGTACAAGTGAGCTAGCGTCACAGGGAAGGTGCTGGGTTCCGGTGGGCTCCCGCCCTACAGATCCGGAAGGGGCGCCGGGTGATGACATCATCGCCGGGCCGGAGGTCAGTGCTTTCCTTCCGCGTCCCGGACGGGGACCAATTCATCTTCGACATGATTACTGCCGACGAGGATATCCTGTTTATCGGTGATAGAACAAGTAGGGCTGAAAAGAAGCGAGCGATTCTCTGTAGCAGGTAAAGTGGCATCGACGCAGGATCATCCAGCATCCACGTATCAACCAGGGCACCGGCCAAAATGGTGGGGGACCGAACTTGTTTGTAGCGCTATAAAGCACGTATCACCAAACACAAGGTAGAAGCAGCCCGAACTAACACACTCACCTATTTATAGGATTCCATGGCTGGTTCCCTTCATGTGAACTCTCTGTTCGTCGCGGAGACCCGCAACAGTGCAACCACGATGACGAGCGTCAACCGTACCAAATATTGCTGTCCAAGCCAACCCAGTCGTCACGACGGCTTGCAATCCCTCGAGTCACCTCGCTGTATATAAGCCAAGCGAGGATCTCCTGAAGTCGTGGTTCCAGATACAGAAGGAAATATTGCCCAAATGAACTTCCCTGTGCTTTTGACGGATCCTAGCCGCGGCTAGCAACCACTCTACGTCACAAAATTCAAAGCAAGGATGGGCCGGAGCTTAAACCAACGTCCGTCTCGAGTCTCATCTGCTATGCTTCCCAGACTGGGAGGAAACAAGGCATCGCCAACACTTCGTCTCCCAGCATCCCGTCCATGGCCGTGCAGGAGCCTTGTGAAAAGATAGAGGCACGGAGCTTCCTAATAGACTTCCTGTTTTGGGTTGCATCCTCCTTCGTCGCATCTAGTCCATGCTACTAACGGTTTCCCGCCATCAGATCCAACACAAACTACATTCTCTCATCTCTCCCTAGCCGGGAAAGAGAAGAAAAAGCCTCGCTCCACAGACTTGGGTCCATGTTACCTAAGTCCCATCACAAACGTGCTAAAAAGGAATATCGTAAAAGGAGCCATATCAACCATTCCTCTTCGACGCTAAAAGCCCCCTTACCATAGGATCCACCCCGGTGACAGACCCGGTCAATCCTTCGGTCAGCCCACACCACAAAGGATCTTCGACCCCGGTCTACGCGACGTCGCCTCACCGCAGCCCCATCTCCGCCTCACCCCTTACTCCAACTTTCCAGAATCCAAGCGAGCATCTCCTCCGCCCCTGCACCGGCTAGGCCCCCCTGTTCGGCCCCTGAGCCAAGATTAACGCCAGGGCATAAACCCTCGCAAACTCCAGTCCCCAAATCACACCGGTTCGTTCGTCTTTCAGGAGAACAGGCCCCAGACCGAGCTCAATGCTTCTGAGACGCAGGAACCATTCTCACTGGACCGAATCCATGCTGCCTGCCGCCGGCGGCACACGACAACGCCATGGCCCAAGCCGATTGTGCGATACATCTTCCCGCGGCCCCGCGTGGCTAGTCTCTGGGATGCCACCCTCCTTCTTTCCCGTTGCGAGAGATAGCCGGTCGCACGCCGCCGGTCGTCAGGGGGTGTTCCGCGCGGGTTCTTGTACCTTCTGTACTTCTGTCGGTAGGTGATGTACCCTCGTAGCGACGGTCTGGAGGGTTTGGCCCACAAAGCCGAGGCCTCTCTCCCACCTGGAGAAACAGGTCAGGGACGTTGACACGATACCTTGATGGAGCCCCATGAGTTCATCTAGAAGATGATGCCTCCAACCTTGGTACGAAATGCAATATCTGATCCAGGTCGGCCGGTTGACCATCGCCGTTGGCTCACCCTGAATCACGGAAAAGGAAACACAACCACAAACCTAATATCACGGCAGTCAGTAACCAAGAGAAAAGAAGCTCCTTCAGCTCGCGTCCTCAAAAGACCTTTCACGAGTGCCGAGCTATTGACCCATGGGCCCGTCGGCCCCATTTCCCCCAGATCGATTTAGAAACGGTGGTAGCAATGCCTTGCCCCTGGATACAGGGCGTTCACTGTGCAAGTTTTAGCAAGGATGAAGCCGGTTTGTCCAGGGGGTCAAACAGATCGACTTAGCGTGGCATACGAACCCCGGCCCATGCGTCTCGTTCTCCCTGACCACTGTCTCCCTCGCTCTTTTGCGCGGTCAACGACATGAGCTAGAATGTTGACGAATGGCCCAGGCTATGAACGTGTAACCAGCTTTATTAAGCTGCTGAGAGTATTGTTCAACGAACTCGCCTGCCTCGCATCCCACGCGTCGGCAGGCGTGTGTCTTTGGGTGTCGTTTAAGCCAGGGATAAACGCTGACAGGGGCAGGCTCTCATAAGCTGCTTGAGTTGAGCAGATTCAATGCAGCCACCTGCATCTGCGGCACATGGCGTCGAGGAGGCCGGGCTCCACGCCTGCCCGCTCCCTTCCATAGAAAAAGCTTTGAGCTATTCCTCGGCAGGTGCATGGAGACAGAACGGATCTGTCAGGATGCACGTCGTGAAACCCAAACTTCGTTGTCGGCGATGGTATACGGCTGACTCTCGTTGAAGATCATATCGGTCCTTAGACCTCGCCGCTCACCAAAGCTCAATTCTTAGAGATTCCGACTCGCTTCTGGGAGGTTCACGACGCATCTCAACCCCGGCTCTGCCCAGAACGCCTCGTATCAACCTCCGATGGGGCGTATGGGGCGCGAAAAGAGCCGCGCGTGCATACGGATCACCCTGAAGCCGAATCGATCAGTCGCGAGATAGTTTGTAACTCCCTGCCGACTTGGGGACCTAGCCCTGATTTTGGTCGCATGCGATAGTCCTCCGTGAGCGAATGGTTTGTTTCGGCGTGGGTTTCTGCGGTGCGCCGAAAACCGGACACCGCGAAGCTGCTGCATGTGCATGTCGTGCTCTTGCATTGGATTTGCATATCCTCCACCGGCATGAAAAGATCTTATGGTGCAAACGAGACTTGCAGACAAGCAGACAGAAAGGAAAATCTGACGGGGTGCACCGCCCCTGCAGGGTCGTAGGCAAACTCGTCTAGGTAGCATTGTCGTCCGCACCCTCGACACGGATAATCTCGGTATGTTGCCCCCGTCAGTATAGAAGAACAAAAAGACGTTTTACAACTCCGTCGGACAAGGCGGACGAACCGTCCCGTTTTGGACTCAAAATCGGCTCTGATGCCTGACGCGTGTCCCCCGGCGTCGAATCTGGCCCCGACTGCGCCCACCTCTTCCCATTTCGGACTTCAACCGTGCGACGGCTTCGTACCATGTATCATTTTTAATTTCGAGCCCCGAAGCTTGTGTGGCATGAAGTGGCATTGATCACCCAAGATCGGCCGCGCCGGGAGCAGGTTCTTGCTTCCCCGGGCCTTGCCTCCCGCTCTGGATCCCACTCTCCCGCGTTGCATTCCAATCAAAATATCGAGTTCCATTGCCACTGATTTTGGGGAGGTGCGTATTGGGGGTCGCATTTACGGGGCGTGCATGCGTGCGACGGTTCAGCTTCGTGCCGCGGTCCCGCCGACCCAGGATTGGATCTACCCCGTATTAATGTGCGCAACCCAGAGACTGGAGCCGGCTCTCGACTTTGTTTAGAAGGCGCATCCGAAAGCCTCTGCCGCGTCTGCGGGGCTGAGTTGGCATGGGGGTTGGGGGGGCCGAACGTCCGATGTGCCGCCACTCGACGGAACGTGTGCAGGTATCTTATCTCCGGATGGAAGTACCTGGCTTTCTGCAACCTTGAATACGCCCTCCTTTCTTGGTGGGCAGATTTGCGGACTGGAATGATGATCGAAGCGACATCGTAGACAGGTGTGCCTGTATTAGCTCTCTGTAACTCGGTTCTGAGCTTGGTTAACAGTCTGTTTCGAGCTCAGGTCGATTGGCGAACTTAAGAGAAAGGTTCAACTTATGTTCGCGCTGGCAGTTCGCGAATAGCTACTCCCAAGTTCCGGCTTCAACGAAGTGTAGCTCTCGGCGCTTCTCGCCATCAAACTCAGCGGATTGTCCGTATCTCATAAGCTCAACCAACCAACACTGCATACACTGCCCCTACCAAGCGGACACTAGCCATGGTCGTGTTCGGAAGGAGATATCCCTGGAAAGAAATTTTATGAGAAGGATGAGGAACCGTATTTGTACCTGATTACCATCCCGGTTTAGGGAACCGGTGTGTGTATCTTTTTCTGTGTGCCATTGAGCTCGCGCAACTGCCCACTGGGGATTATCTGGTGCAATGATGGATGAAGGGCGGCGAACCTCGACTACTACGCCGGAGTACTCCCGTTTCCTAGTTCAAGTAATAGTATCAGTGGATGTGTAGACTTACCGAAGGCCTCCGACGGCCCCCTGCGGCACATGAAGTATCACAAATCTGTGTTATCCGTAGTTACCGACTCCAAGATTCCGCAGCTTCAGACTTGCTACTTGTCGCCGCCTGTACATGCCATTTTGCACAGAGTGCCAGCCAATCCTAGTAGCTTTGCTTCACGAACCCCTCGCATGAGGGCTGAGCCCTGATCTTACCGGAGGCGAGATGTGAGGCAGCTCAGCGGAAGATGCAGGACTGCATGCATGTCGCAGAAGAGTTGGACCAATGTTGACTTCTTGAGCAATGATACCGATGCCCTATTGCGAAGCAGTCGGCATCTGTGCATGCAGATACAGGCCGACCCCTGTCGCCGCGGGGGCCATTCTGGAAGGAAAAAGCAAGTATGTGCCTTCAAAGCAGGCGATATGTAGCGGCGCGTTCGACGGGGCTGCTGAGGTGCGGACACCTTCACAAGACGCTCGATATGCGCGAGAAAACTTCAATGGAGAAAGCTGACATGGCGCTGGGTCCAATGCCATACAGCGTGGGATAAACACGTCGTATGTGATGCATGGTCCTCCGGAGGGTCGATCATATCCCTTCCGCGAATGATCCTTCGGTCGATACCAACGCGGTCCAGCGAAGCAACCAGTTCTTGGGACGGGGACCCGAGCTTTGAAGCTGTGCTTAGGTCCGCCAATCTTTCTTGGCCTATCTAGCCCAGCACTCAGGCGGGACCGCTGGTGCTCGCCTCGATACTGCGTAGGTCTCGGCCAGTGACCAGAGGAATAATGATCAGGAGGAGCTTATCTGTGCGGCGATACAGACCGGACAACGCAAAATTCAAGCCCACTCTGCCGTGATGGTGCTTGTTGGCTAAAAGCAAGCGGTTGGATGCCATTGAGAGTGTGGGAACAAAGGCGCTGTAAGCGGAGGGAGTGCGGGGGTTTCTTCTCCGCAACGGCGTGAATGCACCGATGCGGGCGATGAGGTGGGAATCTGGTGGCTGATTGGATCATCTGCGGCATCTCGTAGCATCGGTGAAATGAGGATAGCTCGCCCCATTTCAGGTCTAGATGCAGGTCGTGCCTGCCACTAGAAATAGCGATAGAGGCGGTTGTCTAGTGTGCAGGGGTCGGACCTTCCCTCGTGGTCGTTGAATATGGAATGCGGCTCAAGGTTCCACTCGTGCCTTCCTCAACTGATATCACCCGGTCATTTCTCGAGGTTGCTCCTTCTCTTGGATGGCTAGAAATTCTATTTCACAAGCTACATAGCAAAACGCCCCATGGATGCGCTAGGCATGCGCAGGCATACCGTATCTATCGTCCATCTCAAAGTTCCATGCAGCTCTCTAGTTCAGTCATAACTCACAATCCGAAAGCAGCCATACACATGAGGTCCAATAATTTCCGACTTGAACGTGTCATTGAGCTAGGCCTTTCCAACTTTGCACTGAGTTCTTGCGTCCCACGCCCAGCCATCGCGTATTCCTCTCGGTGGTTCTTGCTCCATCAAGGAGGTGGTCAGCAACGGTACGTCTCTTCGTGTGTATTTTCGGGTAGATTGCAACCCCGTAGCTTCCTCGGAGCTCGACGCAATGATCGTGTATGCCAGGGCATTTGGAGGATCGCTCGGGGAACGGAGCATGGATCCAGGGTCTAACTTCGGTTCTGGAGAGCCCCGCACCCGAGTGGGTTTCGCGGTGGGGAGTCCCGTTCCGAGTACAACATCTTGTACTTAGGGACTCCGCTCCAGATGGTAGCCCGGCCTGCATCGAGCAAGGCAGTTGCAATCCCCCATCGCCCGCGGCTCGGCTGAGCTGACTCAAGCCCGTGGGATCCCTCCGGGTCGTTCAAACACTGTCATTGTTGAGAATATTTTCGCTCGGCGGCATCGGATGCAAGTACCTGCAGGGCTAGTATGGCAGCACGATTATCCTGGTTAAATATCTGCTACGGAATTGGGGAAACGTCAAGCCGAGACCCGCAGCGGGGATGCTACTTAAACGCCCCCAACCTGAACAAAAAGGCAAGCTGTGTACTTTCTGGTCAGGTACGGATAATATTACGTTGTAGTGTGCCCTTCTCATGCAACCAGGCCGCCCATACCCTAGCCGATGGCAGGTACTACGCGGGTTTGCAGACCATAATCTCCCCCGCCGTTGAAGGCCGCGAACCGTTCGGTCAGTGCCTCGGCCAACATGAAGTGGAACTCGGTGTCTCCAATGTCTGTTCTCCGCGGACCCGATCTACCCCGCCCATAGCGTCAACAAAGCCCCAATTAAGACCCATCTTTGTCGTTGCACATGCTCGGCCGAGAACCGCCTCGTCGCCCTGGCCAAGACATGCTCGGGGGAGGATGAGTGGATATCAACAGGTGTCCATTAAGACTGGGGTCTTTTAACGTTCATTAGCCGCCGTACTTCGTCGATCCTAGACCCCGAAGGAGACAGACACGCAGCAGCTTCGGTAGCGCCAGACCCTGTAAGCCGCCAGAACTCAATTGTACTGGCTTCTCGCACATCGCCATTGGGCCGGTAGAGCAATGATACCCCGGAGGTTCTAGGCCCGGTTGACGGCCGTCATGAGAGCTAAAAGGAATGTCGACTCGTGTAATATGGCTCTAATTCGCGACCAAGGACAGGAGGCAGCGAGCCAAAGACGACCCGCCGCGGCATGTACATGCGGTATTAGCCCGTGGTTCTTTCCGTCCCATCATACGCCTGGCCGTGGAGTATCTGGCGAGCATGCGGAGCACTCGACTACGAGGTGTACTCGTGGTGTAGACCCACGGGCCCTACCGCGATAAGAGTACTTGGCTAAGAGGCGATAACGGAAGGCGCAAAGGACGTGGTCCCGAGACCAAAGTCTTTCGAGACCACCTCAGCGCGTATCCTCCTGCCCCAAAGCCATTGATATGATGCTTTTCGGTGTTTTCCTTCCTTCATATCTACTTACGAAATCGCAAAACTCCGGTCGCTCTTGCTTCTCGGGAGCCGATCTCGATTTTAGCAATTCAGAGGAATATCCGAGCTAAGACCATGCCCCGTAGTATCGACCCACAAGCGGGTGCGGATGTCGACGTGCTAAGTTCGCTTGTCCGTGCGACCGAAGGTGCCCGTTGATGGCGAACCCCGTCGGTGCATGCTTAACTACAGGACATGGCGATAGCAACGGCGTCTTCCGATGGTGGCGTTCAGGCATTCACATGAACCCGCCAAGTCCAGGCTAATCTAGCTCATTCGTATAATCCATCCCGTGACGATTACTATTGTCATGCTCGTGCACGACGCCTTCGCGGAGTTGGAGTGTTGACAGGCCGAGATCCAAGGTATCTCGGGGCCTCTTCCCGTATCTCTGAAGTACCCCCAGGGCTCGAACCTAATGCACGATATTATTCCGTAAAATTACCTCCGTACAGCCCCCCCCCCCCCCCCCTCCGCCCCCACCCTAGGCGCTTTGGGCGGAGGCTGCTCCGCACTCCTGCATCGACACTGGGGGTTCGCCGCGCCATCGCCGGTGACAGAAGGCGATTCCGTTTTGCGCTTGACCCCGACTCTCACGAGCTCGGGAGCCCCAGCCCAGTCCGAGTTCCCTCCACCCCTCCTCTCCCAGGATTACACCCCCAAAGCCGAATGCCAGCGCCTGCTATTTTGATCTTCAAATGTAGTATTATTCATTCAAGGTGCCGGCCAACCCACGCTTGCGCAAGTCTTTTTAATTTCCCCTAACCGTACCTTGCTGGTAGCGACGCGGGCAGGAGCGGCGGAGACGACGGCGCGCCGACTCGGTGTTGCTGTCCGCATCGGTCCATCACCACCTAGTCCACAATACTAGCATGTACGAAGTATACAACGCCGTTTACGGCCACACCCACGCACCCGCTCGAGGGGCGCTTCTTGCCTCATTCGTATGCTCGCACGCGCACACTCACGCCCTACCCACACTCACTGTGCCTCTCGTAGCCTATAGGTGCTCATTGACCTTGCATTACTCAGTACATTATCCGCACGTCCTCTACACCCACTCCATCCCACCACGCTCGCCAATGCGCGTCTACGGGTCCGAGGTACCCTCCGGTACTGTACGTCGTACCGTCTGCAACCTGCAGCCGGCCTTACCTGACATTTGCCCTCAATCCGGCCCTTGAGTAGCATGGAGTCGTTATAGAAGCGCTGTTTCGATGCAATTGATTTCCCTAACTTCTTCTGTGCACTCGAGACCTCGAGGCTATATATTCTCTCCGTCCTCTCCGGTCTTTCTCTCCGGGGGCACCTTCCTTCGTCTTCTTCTCCTCTACCTACCACCGGGACCTTCGTTTTCCCGTGTCATTCGCTCTACCGGGCTGCATGGTCTGGTCTGTGACTCGTTTACCTCGAGTATACACCTTGTTGATCACGTCTTTTTTTTTTCGGCCAGCATTAGCCTGTTGCTTTGACTGAGTCAAACCCAAGCTTCTGTTTAGGCATTCGATCTGTCACTCGTTTCCTCGTTCTCTGCCCGGAAAGGCGAGAGCCTGTGCGCCGTTCCTCCATCCACCGGCTTTGAAGCTGCCGTGCATTCAAATCACGCCGAACTCGTTTACCTTGGTCGGGAAGCCCGTCGAGGAAGCAATCGCTCTCGCCACCTTATCCTGCACTCGAAGCAGGAGCATTTGCGAGAGATACCAGATAGGGAAGGAGCACTCCCGAGCGGGGCCGCCGTGGCAAGTACCAGCATTCGGCCGCTCTTACCTATAACACCAAGTCAGCCGACCACACGTCCGTGACTTTCTTTTTCAATCTGTCTCGGTCGAAGTTGGTGAAATTCCACCTTCGAATTCCGGGACGCTCATCTTTACGCCACCCTCGTTGTGGACATCGTTCAAAATCCGAAGCGCGCGATTTCATCGGATCTAGAACCGTAATCACGCCGACAGGAGGTGGATCCAACCCGGATATCGGTATTCTAAATCCAGTGGGCTGGACTACGGACGAACACTCTCACCAGCAATCGCTCAAAAGTCGCCCCTAACACAATGGGGATTTCGACAATCATAAATGGGGGTCTCTGGGACCTGAGTTTCCTCAACTCGACCACGTTTTGGGCATACTTCTTTTGGGTCATCTGGTATGGCATTTGGAGTCCCAGCCGATCACACATTCGCCATGCATGAGACTAACCGACAATAACAGGATCCATCGGTATCTTCGCCTTATCGTGAACACCATCAGTCACTGGTGCTACAAGTCTTATCCTATTCCCGAGAAGCCGTCGCTTACCCCGGCCGATGTTACCGTCATATTGCCCACCATTCACAATGTCTTCGAGGAGCTTCGAAAGCCGCTTCTCAGCATTCTTGCCTGCAGCCCCGCTGAGCTGATACTGGTGACCCCGATCGACAAGTTCGTTGGGCTCCAAAAGCTGGCGGACTCTCTCGGACACGGCAACATTCGGGTCATCCCGACTCCGATTGCCAACAAGAGACTGCAGGTGTGCGAGGCGCTTCCCAAGGTCAAGACCAAGATTACCATTCTTGCCGACGACGACGTCGAATGGCCGTCAACGATGATGCCCTGGCTTCTAGCACCCTTTGAGAACCCTCGCATGGGTGGAGTTGTCACTTGCCAAAGGGTCAAGCGAGTCTGGGATGGGCCTTTGAGTGTTCGGATTTTCAACTGGCTCGGAGCCGCCTACATCGAGCGACGGAACTTTGAGATCTCTGCGACCCACAACATAGACGGCGGTACCTCGTGCATGTCCGGCCGGACCGGCGCCTACCGGACCGAGATTCTAGCTAGCCATGATTTCCTCGAGGGCTTCAAGACTGAGAAATGGGGCAAGTACACGCTGAACGCCGATGATGACAACTTTGTTACTCGCTGGCTGGTCAACCATCAGTGGCAGACTTGGGTTCAGTATGACCCGGAATGCGAGCTCGAGACCACTTTGGAGAACGGCACCAAGTTCCTGTACCAGTGCTCGCGGTGGGCGCGAAGCAACTGGCGCAGCAACTACACCAGCCTATTCGTGGAGAGATACGTGTTGAGGTAGGTAACTGATTGTCTCGTCAAGAAAATGGGTCAATTTACTAACTCTATCTGCCCAGACAACAACCATGGTGCACTTATGCCCTGCACCTGGCGACTTTCACGTCTCTCGCGTTCCTGGTCGACCCTCTTCTTCTCCTATCATGCTGGTGGGCGACTGAAGACTGGGACGCCGACGCACGGAGGCGCGCGTTCTGGGCCCAGTTTATTTTCATGTTTGGCTTCACCAAGGTGATCAAACTAGTTGGCCTGTTCCGGAAGAACCCGAGCGACATCATGTTCCTGCCGGTCTCCATTGTCTTTGGATACTTCCACGGGCTCATCAAGATTTATGCCCTCTTTACATTGAAAATGGTACGGTTACATCGAGCCCGCCCACGCACCACTAGCGTATCATTGGCGTTCTTGTACTAACGCGTGTTACAGACATCCTGGGGAAGCCGCGCCGATGGTGACAAGAACGACGACGTGCGTCTGACTCCTCGGCCGAAGAGGTCGTCGAGTCTCACCACTCCTCCCGGCGGAGTGCACCTTATTAGGTACAAGGTCGAGCGCTCCGCGTCTGCGAGGCCCACGAGAAGGGAACCGACCGACGAGAAGCATGTCGACGAGAAGAGTGCGGATTGAGCTGGGATAACGACACTCCCAGCCTTGACGAACGCAGCGTGTGCTCGAGTTGTTCCTTTACTTTTAACGAATTTCATGACCTTTTTTCTTCTCATGGCCGCTGCGATGTTTCTCCGGTATCTCGTTTTTGCGAGGCCTCGAATGCCAGGATCGAATGTTGATGACTCGGGAAAAGCCTGGGCCAAGGGTCTGATGCATATAAAACGGAAAAGTTTTGGGGTTTGATGTCTCTTGGATTTATTGTGTTCTTTCCGCCTGTTTTCTTCTTGTATATCTCATGCACGGTGGCTCAATGGGGGAAAGGGCTTCTGTGTGGAAGGACTCCCAACCCATGGATTGATCTTTTCGTATCTTGTATTACTCTGCTCATCATCTTGGTGGAGGTGGAATGTTAGCCTGGGAGCTTGGAGCTATGGATCCCGACGAAGGCGGGCCGACCCAACCGGTAATATCCTTGGGAGAAAGGAATTAATGGGGAGGAGAAGCCGCGCCGCGTGGACTGGCGATGCATTCGGATGGAAAAGGATACAAAAAAGGGAAAGTGGTTGGCGATGTTTGAATTTCGAGAGGGTTGATTAATCCTAACTCTCGGGCTGTTTGGGACTGAGTATCTCGTGTATCTATTGACGCTCGTGTACGTCTGAAACTTGTGGTAACTTGATCTGCCAGAAACTAGAATCTGTATTAGAGCTCCTAGTTGCGGCGGATGACCACTGGCGAGTAGTAGTCTCTCTAATGTCTCAGCCACCGTCCGCATCTCGCGTTGTGATGGCTTCCTAGATCAGGCTATCCTCGCAGCAACCGGGAAGTTCAGGTCCTCGCGTTCGAAAGGAGTCTAGGCCCGTAGCATGCAGATGGTGGCTGCAGCTGACGGGGTTAGTATCGTGTTACACAGGGCGTGTGCGCTCCGCATGGGCGGAGGCTCCGTGGGTTCAGAGTCGTGAGTGGACCGATTATTTCGGGGGTTTGAAGTGGCGCAAGAGATGTGTGTGGACGACGTAAGCATATGTGCGCGTGTGCGCGTGGATGCGTGTTAGTTTACTTGATTTGCCTGGGCTACGAATGTCGGAGAGAGGAGGATATGCACGGTTACGTGAGGCGAGCTGAGAGAACGTAATCGCCGATGGCGCGGTGGTGTTGTTGGTGAGACCTAGAGAGTCAAGTGCGGATGGCGAGCGTGGACTATCACAGCAAGCCATGACAGCTGGGAGCCTGGGAAGGGGGACGGTGCATGGTGTGCCCACGTTTCCCCGCGAGGTCTGTATCCGGGCTCTCTTACACGCGGTTTCGACTTTGCCAAGTGTTATCCAACGTCCACTCGCCGGCTTCCGGTCTTACGACGTCCCTTGGCCGATCATGGGCGGGAGACGTATACCGGCATTACCAGGCGGAACCAGCGGCTACCCCGAACAATACGCCAACCTCCAAAGCACGGTAACGACACCTTCGAAACCACAGCGCAGCAAAGCCAGTAAAACCACGCGCCAACCCACCACCAACCACACCAAGTGCCATCGCCCACCCCGGCCATCCACTTGGAATGGATCGACGACTGGCACCCACCTGCACCGGCAGAATCAGCCGTGCAACGACAGAGTGGGGTGGGGGAGCTGCACGCTCCCCCGCCACCACTTGGCTCTCGCCCTAAACAACCCTCGTGCAGCACCACAGACGCAGGTCCGAGTCGAAGCGGTTAGGCGCCTTCTGCATCCTGCGCGTTACCCCTCCTTTTCGTTGTCGCCTCTTCCTTGCGTTCTTGGCTGGGAAGGCTCCGACATCGTGCGCTAGTTCTGAGAGGGGGTGGGTGGGGTTGGTGGAAGGTGGGGAGGATGAGAGGCAAAAAGCTTGGAGGCGGGGAGAGAGGGAAGAGCTGCTGCAGCGGTGGATGGGGCGTCGTGGTATCCGTGCGGCGCTCTAGCGGGCGAACGTATTCGCGCCGTATGAGGGGTGAAGCTTGGCTTCGCCAACTCAAGGGTGTCTGGAAGCTTGTCATATCTGACCTTGAAGATCTTTGCGTGCGTCTGAGGGTCTCTTCGGTTTACTTCAACCCTGGTTGGCGCGGGCTGCGGTACGCCGGTCCCCCGGCGATACCCTTATGCGAGTCATGGCTGATATCCCTGGGTGACGTGCGACGTGCGCAAGGCAAGACCCCCTGGCCTTGACCCCGGCATTCGCTCCCGCGCCGGCCTCTCAAGTCCCCGGCTTTAGTCTGCGGAGGCCGTCGAATAGATGAAGACGGGCCTTCATAAGTACGGCTACGGCGAGCGAGGTACATCTCTGCGATTCGAGGAAAAAGGCGCCCGCGGACATCCATACTTGCCCGGGCAACAATGCTCCGCCGTCCCACTATGGAGAAACAAGAAGCTGCACCTCGCGAGTCGTCCTATCACGCTAGGCCAGCGAGAGGGATGATGCGGGCTTAGTGTGTGAGGTACTTGTGCACGGGGTCGAGGAGGGGGGCGTGTGAGTGGAGTGCAGTGTGCACGATAGCTCCCTGGTCCATGACGTTTCCCCTCACGCTAGTTTAGCGTGTCGACCCTCAAGTGCGTCGTGCGTCGAGGACCGAGCTTAGCCCGCAAGGGTCTCCAGCGAGCGCTTACACATGCTCTTCATTTCCTGGTCTTCCGCAACGGCCGAACGGTAAGGGGCCGGACGCCCTCGAGCGAAGGAAGCAAAGGGCTTGCCTCTCCTGCAAGCATCAGGTCGGAGATAATGGCGTGTTGCTCCTAAACAGCCGGTTGTTGCAGATGCGGGCTTGCAGATACAGACTTGACGATGGCTCCCATGTGGAGGAGGTACGTACCGGACGGTAGTGGCTTCCCTGCGTCGTTAAGCATTGTCAAATGGGCGCGAGTCCGGAAAGAGAATGGCGGCGCGAGGGGAGACATGGCAAGCGACTCCTTGCATATCCATTCTCGCACGTGCATTGGCACTTTCTCGATGCAGCTAAGCCGTTGGCGGGCTTCTTGAGATGACTAGATGTCGCTATCCCCCTTCGTCAGTTCCCCGTGGATAAGGATTCAACTAAGATGGAGGAGGCTGACGGCACAACATACCGACGCGCATCCTCGCACCTCACCCGGGCCTTCATCGGAACCCATCTGCACGTCGCTTATTGCGCAATCCTCCGATATTAGCACCACCGAGGCCTACCGAGACCACAGCCCCCAACCTTCTTTCCCTCGAGACTCTCTGCTACTCTGTCGGGCGGACTCCGCCTCGGGATCCACACAAGATACCCATAAGTAAGCTCTGACGATGCGACGCCGGCACGAGTGCGGAAACAAGGTGGTCCAGATTGGCAACTAAATTCCCCGAGGGGCTGTGATGTGGAATTCAGGTGGACTGGGTGGATGGACGTTGTATAGGGTAATTTCTCACGCCTCGTATTCGCCCAATTCCGGGATTTGCATGAGACGATGACGGTGCATCGCTAGGCCCGTTGATCGTCATGGCCGGGGTTGTGTACTCGCGGCGAGATCTTCTCTCCGGCGTCGCAACGGATCGCCGAACGCGCGAAGGCCCAATTCAGGAACGCGACCAGTGAGCTTCTTCTGCATGGGCGTGAATATGCTGGCATCCGGGTCCGACTTCCTTTCGGAATAGCATCCACCCAGCCACTTCCGGGAACAGATCCCGCCGTCGACTCAACCTTCGGCAAATGCACTCTGACACTGACGTGCGGGCCAACGACGAGGAAAGTGGGGTGCAATGCGACACCGACTCCATCCTTTCGCGGATCGGCTGGCTAGCTCAAGCCTCAAGCTCGACATCTCTGTGGAGTAAACCGCGATCCTATACCGAGTACGGCGACGGGGAGATAGATCGTCGCGCCGAGACGCGGGTGGGTGCCGCATCGTGACGCTGCACGACATGACGACCAGGATATCGGTGGGTCCCACGGAGGGTCCTGGTCGCGGGATGATTACGTAGGTCCCAACAGCTTTTGCGTAAACAGAATCCACGATACGAGGGATTGTGCGGTTGTGGCGCCCTGTTGCTGCATTTCCATGCTCTTAAAAGTGAGATCTGACACGTTTTCTGGGGAATTGACGCTTCCGTGCGAAAACTTCGAGCTCCGTATGGAATGTGGCTGTTCGACGGCCCGTCTTCTCCCGAAAATCAGGTGTGGATGCAACCCAGCGCGTTCGTATCAAGAAAGCTGCAGCACCGTTCGTTACCTGGGCTAGAGATATCTATCCATAACCTCGAGCACAGTTCCCAATGCCGTCGGAGTTGCTCTGTCCACGCCCGCCAGCCTCGGCTACGGCATTTCTGCGCTATCCAAGATTCTGTGCTTGCTCGAGGGCGGGCGAAGAAACCACCGGAGATCAATGCGACGTCGCCCGCACAGCCCTTCTCCACACGACGCTCGAGGTGGCCAATGCAGGGGACGTCGAGGATAGAAAACGCACTATGGCACGGTGGACCGGGTGAGCTAGCCAGGGAGACGTCGTCAGCTTTGGCAGTGTTTCCTCGATGGGTACGAACAGGGGTGTCTGTGGACTTGCCAGCGGCCATCAAAACGGTTCGCTTTGTCTTTGAAATCCTCCGATTCGATCTGTTCGCCGATGATCGGGCCGTCGCACCCTTGGCAACCAGCGTCCTCGCAGAATCCAAAGCGGTTCTAGGAAGGAGGTAGTGCGCCCGTGCACGCCGTATACCGCGGTGCAATCACGCAGCCGTTTGACATTCCAAATGTCCTCCAACAAAACCTGGTTTGCCGACTGGGTCCCCCCCGCCGACCCATTAGCCTTTCCGCCCTCGATCTCTTGGCACCAACCTCCGTTCGCGATCCCGGGGAGTGTGGCCCCGCGAGGGAGGGGTGTGCGGCGGGGGTGCGTTCCCCTTTGGGCTAAGGCGGCCCCGTCGTTCGACGAGACGTCGTACGGCCTTTTGCTCTTGACGAGGAGTAAAAACGGAGCTGTATGCGGGCGAGTGGAGTGACGAACGCGCCCGGACTTGCGAGGTACCCGGGGATACATTTCACTTGAAGGAGTGACAACGAGGGCGCTAGTGAAGTCCGGCCCATCATCAAGCAAGGATTCTGTGGCCAAGGTGGTCCGCTAATGCTCATAGCGTTCCTTGCGTGCGTCGACCCCTCGCGACCGGCCTGTAAGGATCTGGGGGAAGGTGGCACCGTGAAAGGCTAGGGTGGTCCAGGACGGAAAGCACGGATTGGTATGGCCAGGTGCGCCTGCCGCGAATGATGCCCAGGACAGTGATGCTTCAGTTGTGCTACAGTGTCTCGAAGCACATCTACAAGGTTGGACCCTGCACCTGACATTGCCAAGGGTCGCTCTTGCCCCCAGTGTCCGAAGCTACCACATATCTCTGGGCAAGTGCAGACGAGAACTTCATTGGTCTGGAAGGTTCAATGCCACGCACCCCAAGCGCTTCACATGCCCCGAACTCAAGCAATGTGCACCTCAATGGTCACGGATGACCTCGAATCCTCCCTTCCTCAGCATGTCTTACCTAAACTCGTGAGGGAATACTGGCTTGTGCAGTCCTGACTTAAGCGAGTGGAAGGCGGCGGAACAATCCGTTTCCGCTCCCCGCAGCCAGTGAGAGACGTATCCCGCTGCCAAAACAGCTCAGACTCAGATCCGCTAATGTCCGGCCTGGCCCACATCCTCCTCACGCACGCCATCTTCCCTCGTACGAATGTGGGGTTCCGCATGCTATTCTGAGAGGCGCCGCACGTCGACCTTGGCGGATAATCCACTTGCCTCGTCGGGACAAGCGGGACGGTCTGTCTACCGCGCTGCATCGTCTCCGCGCTATACCTGTACAGGTCGCCTCGGCGGAGCCATTGGCCATATCGTACCATTGCGGGCCAGTCATACCGTGAGGCTCAACGGCGCATCTCTTCCCTCCGCATCACCGTTCGGACGACGACGCCTTGCCGCTGAGGGACTTTCAGGGAACCCAGCCCCCCACTCTCTCTCACCCAACCCATATTTGGAATCTTCGTGTGCCGTCATCGCGTACACGAGGGAGAGGGAGGGTGGGGGTGCCTGGCCGTCGTCGTGCATGACGCGGGGTTCCGTGCATCTGCCTGAATCACTCTTCTTCTGCCGGGTTCTCTGTCCGCCTTGGCCGCGCCCCACGGTCGTGGGTTGCCTCTTCCGGCGGCATGCATAGCCGTGATTGGAGAGGTTCAGTAGCATGGAGGATACGAAGTGAGATGGAGAGGGTAGGCCGTGGGTGGGTGGTGTTCTGGTGAATGGTAGGTTGACGATGGCCCAGTTGTCAAGGCCGGAGGCCGAAGGAGATGGTCCGCGGCGGTGATATCTGACTGGCCATTGTGTCCAAACCCTATTCTCGGAATCTTGGAACATAGTGAGGGACATGACCGCGTGTCATTTAGATTGGCTGTTTCTAACAGGCTGACGACCAACGAGTGGTGAAGCCCTGGTCACTAACATGGACACTCCCTCGCTTGAGCAATTTGACGCATTAGCTTGTTGGGAGGGTAACTTGGACCATGAACAGATCCCTTAAATGAACAGATTTGGATCCCGAAGGTGTTCTCCAGGTTGCAAAGCAACGTCTTGACGGGGAGTCTCATCTAGGGAACCACTAAGGAAAAACGACAGCTCCAAGGAGGTCCCCCGCGTCAACAACATCACAATATCCCATGAGCATTTTCAGGATTCGTGCATCATATCTCTCATAGACGGACCTGATGTGTCACAAAACAAGATGTCACAAAATAGACTCAAGGTAAGCGCGGCTTACAACGGCCATGCATGTCGGCGTCCATCTAGTACCACCAACGCACCACGGACCCTCATGCAAGTGATTGCAAAAGTGTGGGGAACAACTTCACAACCTGCAGGGAGTCTAATATATAACCCATGGCTACTCAGATCTCGGGAAAACCGGGACCCGGTCATACTTCTTGGCGATCTCCTCCCCTGCAAGGGAGCCTGCTTTGGGTCCGTGGGGGGGAGCAGCCGGGGAAGAGCTTCCGGCATGAGGCGTGCATGGGAAGCAGATCTGGAGTGGGCGTGTGCTCCACTGCGGAAGGCTTGCTTGCTTGCTGCAGATTGGGTAGGGAACTTTGAGGTATTCGCTAAAGTATTTTATTCATTTTGGGAATCATATGTCGGAATAACAACTGCTAACTTCGGACCGTTCATCCATTGAAAGTCACTCGACTCTTGGGAATCCATAAACACCAAACACTACCGGGGCGTGCTTTACATACGTTAACCTGCGGTGATCGGTTTGTCCCTCCTATGAGTATACAACTCTCCATGGGGGAAAAAAAAAACCTGCTTTCGATAGAAGCCTACGGCGTGTGCGTGGCCTGCCACCGCTCCACTTCCGTGTTCACGAACCCGAGTATGTCCATGGCCGCCTGGTGGGCCTCTAGGTCCGTGACGTTGAGATCCAGGCCATTCACCCCCTCGAACAGGAACAGATCCCGCCCCTCGCGTAGAGTGCGGGCGAGACTCGCGCGGTTGGCCTTATCCCGAGATGTCGGGGGCGAGGAGTAAGAGAGCCGCGATCGACCTTGAGTGGTGGAAGAGGACGGAACGGATGATGAGAAGGAATAGCGGCGCTCGAGAGACTGCACGCGGCGCATGTTCTCTTCCTCCTGGCAGGTTAGGTAGACGGGTATGAAGGGGCGGTTGGAGGCGAGAGTGTCCGCAAGGCACTTCTTCGCAGCTGACACGGCCGCCTCTTCGCTCCGTGTCCTTTCCTCGTCTCCTCCCCCCCCTGCGTCTACCGTCTCTTTCTTCTCTTCCGTCTCCACCGCCTCCTCCGCCTCCCCTCTCTCCTTTTCATCCTTTAATCCCGGACCGAGCACGCAAGACGTGACGATAACGATCTTCCGCGCGTTCTCGGGCCGGTTGACGACCTCGGGCAACGAACTCCCTGTCTCTCTCCTCCCCCGGCTGCCTCTCGCCCCCAAGCCTCCCGGCATCGAAAAGAATGGATCGGTAATTTCCACCTCGGGCGTAGGCGGCAACAACGCCGTGCCCCCGGGCCCCGCTACCCCATTCGCGTGAGCAAGCTGCGACTGGTGATCTAGTATTATGGAGCGGTCCGTCCCTAGCAGCCGGTGAAGCCACTGCGCTATGGTCAGTTTGCCGACGCCGGGGAAGCCGTTGAGCCAGACGATTGCGCCGGGGGGGCCCGTTTCGTCCGGGGAGAGGGGCCGCGCGGGACCCGTGGTCGAGGCCGCGGTGTAACTTGGGAGGGAGGTGGTTGAGCCGGTGGTCGAGGTCGAGGTTATAGAGGAGAGGGTTGAGGTGCGGCGGCGGAAGGGGGGTGGTTGGGCGCGCGGGGCGTGGGGGCCTGTTGGGAAGGCGTGGCGCTGTTGCTTCGTTTTTGGAACGGGGATGTCTCGTTCGGGAAACATTGGGGAGGCTGAAGCCATTGTGGGATCCCTTGCCATCAGAACAATGAGTGGAAAGGTTTGTAGGGGATGTCTCCGGTTGTGTCAAGGTGCGGCACCTGGCCGGGCTCTTTTGGTCCCTCCAGGGGTACAGGAGCGGATGTAAGTCAGGAGATATGAGGCTGTCGGGAAGATGAGGAGATCGACCGGAGTCCCCGAGGGAACAACACGACAGCCAGGGATGGTCAAGCCACTTTATGAGATCTCCTAGAGATCGCTAGATCTCGGAAGCATAGCTGGGGGCCACATATCCGGTAGGTCCAAAATTGAGTTATGGGGGCTCCGCTACCGCAGGGCGGGAAATGGAAGGGTTTTCAAGTCCTAGATCCTGCTGATATTGCGCATAAACACTCCATATAGAAACGAGGTGTGGGTAGGTCGCCCCTGGAATATGCCCGTTTCACGCTCTTAACCAACAGTAGCGGCGCTCGGTAGTCGCTAGATTCCTCCACGTGGATCCTAGAACGTGTGCGATGGGCACATGGATTCCCCAGTCAAAAGTCCGATGCTATTAATGTCTTGTATTCCCGCATTGTCGAACAGGGGCACCGAATAGGGTTCCCCCGCGAGCCGAGAAGAAACAACAGGAAAGGCTCATGATGGCAGGTCCCACGTCCCTGGGGGGGACATGGGCTTCCAGGAGAGAACCAACAGGTTCGGAGGAGGAGGTAGCTTTCCCCATCGAAACCTAGCAAGAGAAGAACAAGGAAAAGTGACACCAGATGAATTCGACAGGCCGAAAATCCTCGCATGGCGCCCTTGTAAGTTGAAACCTTAAAATCCCTCCCTGCCACGCAAAAAAACGACTCCACCAACCCTCCACTCCGTAAAGCCAATGGGGAGCTCCAGAAACAGACTCGCGCTAAGTAACAGCCGACACAGACTAGAAGAGGACAAGGGAAAGAAAAGGGAAGCAAATAATCGGGGCGGGTCGAGTGGTGCGGCTGCTGCTGACTCCTTTAATCTCAGACCTTGCCGCCGAGGTAGAGGATATTCTCACGCACAGCGGGCGTCAGGGGCTCGCGGCCGGCGTATACGTGCGCGACGGTCTGCGGCCAGGCGTGCGGGTGGGGGAGGGGCAGGTCGAGGGCGTCGCCCTCGCGGATGTGGCCCGAGAGGAGGAGGGCGGCGAGGACGGGGAGGTAGGAGCGGGCGTACTCGAGATCTGCAGAGAATCATCATGTTAGTCTCGGATGTTCCTGGCGCCACCTTCCCCACGATCCCGCAAGGCGGGGAAATCAATCCAGCGAACAGACGGAGCATGAGGATCAAGTGATTCTGGGAAGGGATCGAGGAAACTCACGGATGGGCACAAGGCCCGCGGGCGTGCGAGGGGGGACTTTGACTTCGGAGGCGCTCCCCAGCGCGCGGCTCCCCCGCTGCAAGAAGGGCACGGGGCCGTGCTTAGCGCTCGTGGAGCGGCGCCGCGCGCGCCCGATCAACGACGCGGGGGGAAGCCCTGCTGAGTCGGGGCTAGCGGAGTAGGGGGAGCCCAGGTTGGCTATGGAGGATCTGCGCTGAGGGGAGGAGGGGCTGGAGTCCGGGTTGGGGACCGTGGCGCGGAGCTCGTCGAGGTTGAACTTGCGCTGGAGGATGAAGGGGCGGCGGTCGGGCTGGCGGGGGCGGACGCGGGCGCGCACGTGGATCTCGTCGTCGAACTTGGCGCTGGAGGGCTCGAGGGGCTTGATGCCGTCCGTCATCTCGACGTCTTCAGAGGCTGGCTCCATCTTGACGGCCGGGGATCCGCCCGAAGGGGACGTGGGAAGCGAGTTCCGCCGCAGGGCGACGGCCTGGACGAAGACATCCGCGGCAGAGGCGTTGCCCAGATAGGCGGGCCCTAGCGAGCGGAGATGCTCCCTCAGCTGGATGATCTCGGGGTGGATGGTACTCGGGCTTTCCGTCGCGACGAACGGCGCCGACTCCCTCCTGTCAAGAGACCTGCTCAGCCGCGCAGCCTCCGCCTCCGGCAGCCCAGACAGGAGAAGCGAGCGGGCGCCCTCGCGCGTGACCAAGCTTGGAACCGCCGGCGTCGAGGCCGTCCTGGGCGTCGGGAGTGACGGCGGCGGCGGCAGGCTGTACTTGGAGCGGGGCACTTCGAGGACTAGACACCCCTGCCTGCGCCGCTCTCGCCCGCGGACGGGCGAGAGGGGCGAGGGCGGGATGCGGATCGGGGGCAGCACGGCAGCACGCACGTCCTTTACGGGGTCTTGGTCCCCTGGGTGGGAGCGACAAGGCGGGGCGGTCCGCGGGGAGGGGAGGCCCGGCGAGTAAGGCCCCCGCGGGGAGGGCTTGCGGGCGAAGCTGAAGTCTGCGCTCCAGTCTAGGCGGACATCTGAGCGGGGTTGGGATGGGTCGGCGGACGCCATTTTCGAGTGCTGGGGCGTGTTTGGGGCGCGTTCAGGGCGTTTTGTTTGGGAAGCGAAGGTGTGTGTGTGTGTGTGTGTGTGTGTGTAGGACTAACACGAGGTCAACGGCAGGCCAGCGGGCGACTTGCTGCAAGAAAGGGAAGAGAAGTTGGGCCTACAAGAACAAGGAAGACGGCTGATTATTAGAAAAGCAAAGCTCTGGGTACGATACTATGGGACGTGTGAATGGGAAGCATCCGGAAAGGGGCATGTCGCAGAGAAGACTGTCCCCCCTCCCCCCTTTTGACGCCTCACTCCCGTCGCCATGGCCGGAAATGACAAACCGAACAAAGAAAAGGTTTGGGGAACAACGGAGAATCAGGGAGCGAATGGGGGCAGAGATGGGCGGACGAGCGAATGGGGGGCACAGGAGGCTTCGCGTCTTATGCAAGCGGACAAAGGAAGACCCAGGGAGCTTGCAGCCGGGGCTTGTGCTGGGGACAAAGGGAGGCTGGAGACAGAGGCTCGGGTTGGTGCGCTGCGGACAGAAGAAGACTGATGCGTCATTCCTGCCGTTCCTGTCATTCCAGCGCGCCAATATATCGTGTGCGCTGCGAAATGATGCCTCTGAAATCGAAGCAAAAAACCTGTGACACGGTTGTCAAGGTGCAACAAGATCGTGTAAGCCTAGGAGAATGTTTTTTTTTTTCTTTTGGCTATTGAAATGGAATCCAATGGCGAGCGCGTATACGCCTGGGTGCAAAAAGAAGGGGCAGAAAAAGACAAAAAGAAATGCTGATAAGAGTGAGATTCGAACTCACGCCCTCTTTCGAGGACCAGGAATTTACTTGTTAAGGTAACCTTAACCTGGCGCCTTGGACCGCTCGGCCATCTTACCGGTCTTCTGTGGTGTGGGTTTGATTGGAGGGGCTCTTGGAGGAGGATCCTCCACCATTTGTGGGGCGTTGGAGCTTCAGCGCAACGTGGACTCTGGGACCCCGAGAGTTCCCCGGGACCTTCCTCGCCGTGGCAGAGCTCAGCTTCCACCTCGTCGCAAACAAGAAGTCTCCCGCTGAGCGCCCGCTTATCCGCTCTCGCCTGAAGCTGGAGCCCGTCGTCCATCATCGATTTTACGCGCCGGTGCAGTGAGCACGAGGCCGTCCCCGTCTCCCTGCGCGTACCATGCCATCGCGTCGCATCGCGTAGCCGCCTTCGATATCCCCGACCCTCCATAAACCTACGCCCGCTTACACCACCATGTCCGAACCCGCGAACTACAAGAAGCTGAAGGAGGACTTTGTGTCCAACTTGACCGGCGGTCCTGTCAGCGAGATCAACCTCGTGGCAGCCGTGGTGCCGGTACGCATCCCACCCGATTTGCCTTTGTTCGGCCAGGCCGTCGCCGTCTTTGTGTACATGTCGGCCGCCTCGTCCGAGCCCCATGTGAAGCTGACCCTCCCGGAATAGGTCGCGACAATCCTCTGGTCCGTCCTCCAGAAACGCCACTCATTCTTCAAGCCCTACACGCGCAACGCCTTTGTCATCGACTACCTGATCAACGTCGGCGCCGTCCTCCTCTCAGTCACCCTCTACTCCTCCCAGCCGCTCCTCCTGAGCATATTGCTCCTCGTCCCGGCCGTCACCTTCTACTTCCTCAAGCCAGAGGCCCCGCCGCCCCGAAAGAGGCCAGATGTGCCACGTCAGGTCAAGTCCCGGGACGCCTCCAAGCGCCTGGGCGGCCTCCCCTTGAAGCCGTTCCTCACCACCTACCGCGGCTCCATGCTCGTCCTGACGTGCATCGCAATCCTCGCCGTCGACTTCCGCCTCTTCCCCCGGCGTTTCGCAAAGGTCGAGACGTGGGGCACCTCTCTCATGGACCTCGGCGTCGGGTCCTTTGTCTTCTCCGCGGGCGTTGTCGCCGCGCGGCCGCTCCTAAGACAGCGCTCCGAGGGAAGGACGTCCCCGCTTGGGTCCCGCCTCATGCAGTCGTTCCGCCACTCGCTGCCCCTCCTCGTCCTGGGCGTCATTCGCACGCTGAGCGTCAAGGGCCTCGATTACGCGGAGCACGTGTCAGAGTACGGCGTTCACTGGAACTTCTTCTTCACGCTCGGCCTGCTCCCACCCTTTGTCGCCGTGTTTCAGTTCGCGCTGTTCGTCGTCCCCTCCAACGCCGCGCTCGCGCTGCTCCTATCCGGGCTCTACGAGGTGGCCCTGGATAAGACCGGCCTGGGGGCATTTGTCCTCACGGCGCCCAGGGACAGCCTTCTGTCCATGAACAAGGAGGGCATCTTCAGCTTCTTTGGATACCTCGCCATCTTCCTCGCCGGACAGGACGCGGGTATGTATGTCCTCCCGCGCAGCATCAACCCCCGCAGCGGCGCCACGCGCTCCACGCAGCGCAACACCCTCCTCCTCACCATGGCCGCCTGGTCCGCCATCTGGTCAGTCCTCTACCTCGCCACAACAAACTACGACTACGGCCTCGCCCTTCGCGTTTCCCGCCGCCTCGCGAACCTCCCCTACGTCCTGTGGGTCGCGGCCTTCAACTCGGCGCAGATGTTCCTCTGCTGCGCCGTCGACGCGGTGTTCTTCCCCGAGACGCACAGCGCGACGGACGCGGCGGCCGAGAAGGAGGCACATTCGAGGGCTACGAGTCGGATTCTGAGGGCGTTCAATAGGAATGGCCTTGCGTTGTTTTTGCTGGCGAATTTGTTGACGGGGCTGGTGAATATGACGGTGCCGACGCTGGATGTTACGCCCGTGCAGGCCATGGGGATTCTAGTGGCGTACACGCTCACCTTGTGCGCCGTGGCGGTTGGGCTGGACGAGATGAATGTGTCGATTAAGCTGTAGGGAAGGTTCGGGGAATACATACGGGCGTCGCACCGTTTCGTTTCATCGGGGAGTTGTCGTTTTCTTCCATGCCGCGTAGCCGAGACATCGGGAGAGGGGTCGGATCTATCCCGGTGGAGGGTGGTGGTATGCTGCCAGGCGCTCGCTGTTTCTTGTGCTAGCTGGGATGCCGGCGTCCTTGGGAGTGCGCTCAGCTGGGGCTGCTTTGTCTCATCGAGACCCGTGTGTTACTTTCCGCTGTCGCTGTCTCGGGTAGTCCTTGTATCGGCCTTTTTGAGTCGGGCCGGTGGGGCTTGCTGGCGGGCGTAAGGGCAAGGGATGATGGCATCCCTTGGGCGGGCTACGCTGCCTACGGTGCCAAGCTTTTTACACGCGTGATGTACTTGTACGACGGCGTAACGTTGATATAGAGGACCATTCCAGTCATGTCGGCCGCAGTAGGACATGCTTGCGCGGCATCAGAGCAAGGGATATATGCCAACAGGAGATGGAAGTTGGAGATGTGACTGTATTTACAGAGTAACACCCCGCGTCACCACCACAAGACTCCCGCGACAGTGTCCATGGCGCGGCGTATGGGATGGGTGCATTCGCGCAGAGGGGGAGAAGCAAGACGTGAAGTGGGGAGACGCGCGGTCTATGCGCTCGGTATTTCCGGCGCGGTGGCGCTATCGGCCGGGATGGGAAGCCTTCAACGTCGCACCTCGCACCTTTCTCCATCCCATCCCCCTTCTCCGATGCGACGTCGGGCATTATGGACTGGAGAGGGGGATGCAAGTCGATCATTTATGGGGCTCGTCGATGCGGCTATTCTTGGAGATTGCTATAGCCTGGTGGCCGTTATATCGCACTCCCACTGGAAGCTTTCTCAAAGGGCCGCGGTGCTGTTGTTGCCAACTTCCTTCCCGGTAGATGACTTGTTGGCTCCTCGCGTCCTCTTGCAATCACCCCGTCCTTCGCTCTAGATAGCGATCAGCGCCCACGGGGTAGCATCAAGCACGAACGGCGCGCCCTGTCCCGGTAACAGGATCATCAAGCAAGCAGTGGGCGACAGCAGCGGTAGAAAGCTCCGCATGCGGAGAGAATACTGAGCAGTGGCCCCCTCGGCTGAACGCTGCAAGGGGCATGGCCGACGCAAGGGGCCCGGTCCTTGCAACGGATCCGGCTCAATCTCCGATGTCAATGCAAGCACCTCCGCCAGCCCTCCTTTCCATTAGCGTCTTGGTGCTCGGCCGGCAACGAAAGGCCGTAAAGTAAATGCAGTGTGCATATGCAGACCGGAAGAGTTGCAGCGCTGATGTCGGAGACCCCGCTGGAACGGGGAAGCCGCGCGCAGCTTGACGCCACGGCAACTGGGTTAGGACCCTAAAGCGACGTCGAGGGTTTTTTTTTGGTACAGTAATCAACACCAGGCACCGGCGTGTGTCCGGCTGACAGGCGGGGGACGAGAAAGACTGGCGGCATGCTTGGCGCGAGGGCACGGGTAGGGATGGAGATAGCGAGGTTGTACCGGGGGGCCGGTGGGGGGGACGCGAAGATCTGCCAGACCTAAGACCCGCCCCGAAAGTCCCCCGTCCGACTTGTCATTACACGTGAAACACGTGGAAAAAAAAGATACAAAAGATAAAGCATCCGCCGTGTCTTGCTTTTCCCGCGACTCTTCGACGCAGGGACAGCTGCAGGTCCATGCATGCACGGCGCGTCGCGTCGCGTCGACGTCCACCAAATTCTGACACAGGCAACCCCGAGTTTTCTCCCAGAGATCTCCATAGAGAGGGGACAGTCTAGAAAAAAAATTTAAGAAAAAAAATAAAAATAAAACAAGCACCAAGAAGGAGCGGAGCCGGAGGGATTCGATTTGGCGCCGAGGTGGGGCGCGGGGTCGCTTGGAGCCAACCTTTTATGTAAAACTTGCGACGCGCCTGCCACGTTTATGCGGCATGTCACACATCGTCTGGCTCCGATCGTTCTGGCAATAGGAAAGAAAAAAAAAACTGCAAGGAAACAAACATGACGGCGGGTGCGGGTGAGAAGACAGGTGAGCGACAGGAGGTTCGAGACATGGTCTTGACGGGTTGCGCTCGTGGTTGGGGTGGACCGGACCCACTTCGGGCGTGGTAGTGTCGAGGCGGGCAAGCGAGGACGGCGGGGACGGGGACGGAGTGGGTTGGTTCTGCCGAGTAGGGCTACAGAGTAGGTCGAGGCCAACGTTTGCTCGGGACAGTCGCGGGCGAGGTCCGGGCGACGACGCGTTGAGGGGCCGTAGGAGATGCTGCGAAAACTGGGGAGCCGGGTGCTAACTGCCCGCTAAGACTGTCTTGTCAAAGCCAAGATGGTGTTTGTGATTGACGGTTGGTGTGGCGACTCGGTCATGTCTCGACCTGCGAGACTTTCACCATCGTGGACCCGGGCATTAAGGCGAGCTGTCTTGGGCAACGCCCGACGTCGTGTCTGACACCCCGTCTTACGCCGGCGCCGCTGGATCGTGACAACGTGGGACAAGGTGTCAGTGGGTGGCCGCCTCGAGGGGGGCCGAGCATGGCGAGCAGGCCGTGCCGCGTATGTGTTACCGGACCGCGACGGGCGGGACGGCCCCTGGTCGGCGACTCGGCTCTCGACCGCTCGCCAACCTGGGTCGAACCTCGAGGGCCTATCCCTCGCAGGGCTCTGGAGATGCCGGCGACTCCCCTGCCCGTGCCCATCGATGGCAGAACAACTGAGCCCGACTGCCGTGAAGCCACCGGTTCGGCGTGCCACCATCCCCGCGAGATTGCGTCGCAAACATGTGGAGCCCGAAGCTCTGCGAATTTCGTTTCGCGCCAAGACGGCCGCTGCTGCCAAGTCAGGCACGGGGTGTCGGAGTACATGCACGGGGGGCGGGAGACCTTCGGGGAGAACTGGAACCGTGGCATTAGCTGCCAGGGGAACTTGCATGGCGAATGACGCGGGCGCCGTCTTCGCGCTCACACCCACGGCAGGGGACCCCCGGCCTTGCCTTCATCCTTATTTTCGAAACATCCGTCGGTACCTCCGAGCTGCTGATTGCGGAGCTGGGGTCGCGTCCCCGATCTCGACCCTGTTCCGTCGATGAGCGTCGTTCGGCTGTGATTTTGTGAGACAGCGCCGCCCGGTACATCGACGGTGGTCGTCGCGAGACATCTCGCTCAAGGCGCCCTGCCTTGGTTGAATTCGCCATGAGCATAACAACCTCCCTGCCTCCTCGTAATAGCGGGTTGACCGTCCGAGTCCTTCCTCGAGGGTCCACCGCGCATTCCCCGGCGACCCCCCAGTACCACAGGTACCTGTAGAAGGTGCAATCTCGTTTGGTACGCGCTGCCACCTCACCGCACAGCACCCATCCAGGCTTCTCAGTGCACCGTGCACAGGGCAGGTGCCCGTGTTCCCGCCGCCCAATTGGGCATTTTCCACCCCGTAATCACCACACGACCCCCCTGTTGGGCTCCTCCCATTTCCGGTCCCTCTCACCTCCTCCCCCCCCCCTCGGCCTTCTTTCCGGCCCTCTCCTCCGCGGCCACCCCCCAAAACTCGATTCCTCCCGTCCTCGACGAGGTCATTGGAGATCCGGGCCATCCACTCGACTCCTTTTTCCCGCGCGTTTGTTCTCGCGAGGGACACGTCCGACGTCCGTCTCCACCTCCTTTTCCTCGACGCAACCGGGATCGTCCTGCATCCGACAAGACGCGACTGGCCCGCACACCAAACACCTCGCCATCGCCGTCATCGCTCACCGCCAAACAGCGCCAGCATCCGGTCGCCGCGACAAGCTCTCCACCAACGCGCCAGACGCCCCTCTGATACCCCACAGGTCAGAATTGATGATCGGGCCCTTTCCAGCTTCCATCCGACCCAAGCTCCGCCAGTACGACGCTTGCCCCTTTCACGTCCCGTCTTACCTGAATGAATCGGAAAGGAGCTCACCTCTGTTGCTCCATTCAGCATCCTCACCAGAAGAGTCTGAAAGGGACTCCGCATTGTCCGCGTGTCGGGATCTATTCCATCGAAACCGGCCAGTCGTCGTTTTTTTTCCTCCCCAAAGGTACGGCCTTTTCGCCCGGACCGGTTCGCGCACTCCCGCGATAACTCGTATCCGGGGCCCCCCTATCACACGCGATTGAGAGACTAACTTCAGGCCTCGTGTCCCGTAGACTCAGCGCTGCACGCACCCTGAGCTACGACGACGACCGAGGATACCACCGTCGACAGTAGTGCCGCCGGAACCGCCGGCCACAAGCTTGCCTTGCTCTGTTTATCGTGCCACAGCCGTCGAGACTTGAGGAGTAAAGTCACGCACCCTAAGCCACCGCCGTCGTGTCGCGGTTAGGCTAGTCGCTTGGCGCGTTGACTTTCGCTCGTTAATAGAGGAGGAAAAAGGAAGGCAGCCCTCAGCTGCAGCAGGGAGGCATCGCGACGAGCCAATCAGGACGGCCCAGCACCCCGTCTTTTACCTGTCACCAACGTCCAATATCAGCCCGACGCACATTAGGAAGGAGCAAGAATAATGTCCACGGCCCTACAGGCAGCTCCTCATCAACCCCCGACCCTCGCGACTTCGCCCTTGGGCCCAAACTCGACGTCGGGCCTCCAATACCCGCCCGATTCGTACCGGGAGGGCCACTATGTAAGCCAGCAGACCGCGCCTACCGGATCTCCATCTTCGAAACACGCGTCCCGATCCCGCGGCGGCAGCGACGGAGCAAACGCGTCGAGCGCTGCTGCACTGTCCGACCAGTCTCCATCCGCCACTCACGACATGACGCCGCGAACGGCCGTTGCCAACCAAGCGCCAGTCTCCGCGCCCGACTACCAGTCACACAACCCCGAACGCAGACGCAACATGCCACCCGTTGCGCCCCCGAGGACCTCGTCCAACCCGGACAGACGATCCGCGAACGACCGCTCCGGCGCTCCCCCTAGGCAATCCCGACATTCTGACGCGCAGCGCAACGGCAAGATGGAGGATCTCGCCAGGGACGATGCGAGGGCATCGAGTCGCAGGCACTACCAGCAGATGCCTCAGGAACCCCCGCCGCGTGCGAGCAGCAGCCGCGATCACCGGACCAGCGGGACGCCCTCCGTATCCTCTAGAGCCGCTGCACCGGCGCAGTCCTCTGGGCAGGAGGGGGACGACGTCTCTCTCGATGCCGCACCGCCGCCGGTTGTCGGGACGGGTGACTACGGAGATCCGGCACGCCGTGGTGGGCGGAGCAGGCACGATCACCGGGCGAACAAGAGGGACAAGGAGACTAAATTCAGCGAGTATATACTAGGTAATGCGATTGGAGAGGGAGAGTTTGGTAAGGTGCGGCTTGGGTGGAAGCAGGATGATCGAGTTCAGGTATGTCCGCGGCCGTGAAGACGATGCGTGCCGTCTCTACTCCTAGCTGTGTCTCGGCAGGACTAACAGTACATTAGGTCGCCATCAAGATCATCAAGAAGGAGAGCCTTGGAAACAATCCCTCGAGGCTGGCGAAGATCCACAGAGAAGTCAACATCCTCCGGGGCCTATCACACCCCAACATTGTCCACCTCCACGACATGATTGGCGACGACTCTCGGATAGGCATCGTGCTCGAGTATGCCTCGGGCGGCGAGCTCTTCGATTACATCCTGAACCACCGGTACCTCAAGGACAACGCGGCGCGGCGGCTCTTTGCGCAGCTCATTTCGGGCGTCGGTTACCTGCACAAGAAGGGCATCGTGCACCGCGATCTGAAGCTCGAGAACCTGCTTCTAGACCGCCACCGAAACATCATCATCACCGACTTTGGTTTTGCCAACATCTTCGATCCCAGGGACGAGCTCACGGAGGAGGAAGAGATGAACTTGGGCGACCGCGAGTTCATCAAGCGGCGCGGTTTGGATAAGCTGAGCAAGGGAATTCGACGCGGCGATCTGATGCAGACTAGTTGTGGCAGTCCCTGTTACGCCGCGCCCGAGCTGGTCGTCAGCGACTCCGTGTATACGGGCCGAAAGGTTGACGTGTGGAGCTGTGGTGTCATCTTGGTGTGTCTACTATCCTTGTTGCTTATGAGAGACTATGCTAACCCATCACAGTATGCTATGCTCGCGGGCTATCTGCCCTTCGACGACGACCCGGCGAACCCCGAAGGCGACAACATCAACCTCCTGTACAAATACATCGTTCATACCCCGCTCACATTCCCCGAATACGTGTCCCCCCATGCGCGCGATCTCCTCCGGCGGATACTCGTCCCCAACCCGCGGAAACGTGCCGATCTCTTTGAGGTTGCGCGCCACAGCTGGCTAAGCGAGTACGCGAACGTCGTGAGGGTCATCACGAGCAGCACGACGACGCCCATCGAAATCCAGAATACGACGGTGCCGGCAGAGGATGAGGCGGCGGCCCCCACAGGAATCACCAGGAGCGCTTCCGTGCGTGAGGCGACGAAGCCAAAGTCTGGCGGTGCGTCGTCGACGGTGGGAGGATTGGCTTCGAAGCAGGGCAACATTGACGCTGAGGAGGCGGCGGCGGCGGCGGCCAAGACGCCGAAGGACGCGAAGCGCCGGACCGTGCAGGTCGAGTACGTTGCGCCCACGACACAGACCCAGCGCGGGGAGCACGCTGGGGCTGGGAAGTCTAGGACGAGGGCCGAGGGCCCCGTAGAGGCGCAGCGGGTTGTGTCGAGGGAGAAGCCGCTCCCCAGGGATCCACCCGTGGCACAACACGACCCGTACGGCAAGCCTTCGTCAAGGCAGGCGGCAGACCCGAATCGGCACCACCAGCCACAGACGGCGCAGGATGCCGCCGAGGCAAGGGCCGGCCGGGGGCGACCGGATAATATGTACCTGCCCAACGCTGCTGCGCCGGGCGGTCCGCCGTCTGGGGTAAGGCCGCCGACCGGGGGCTCAATACAGTCCGGGGCGTCCATGGGCTTCACCGCCGGCGGCCGGAACACCTACGGCCAGCCGGCGCCGCCCTCCATGGCGAGCACGAATGCGCAAGGGCGGATCCAGCAGCCGTTGCCGGAAGGCCAGGACCCGGCTCACTCCAACGTCCCCACCAAGTACACCATGGTGACCGGGCACCCGCCGGAAGGCACCACGCCGCCGCCGGCTGACGGCCGGGGCCACAAGCGGTCCAGCACGATTGGGGACATTGGCTCCAAGCTCCTCGGGCGCAGCGGGAGCATCTTTGGGAAGGGCCGCAAGCGGACCGACACGGTCGGGGAGAAGGGCGACAAGAAGTACCCACCCCTGAGCATGGCGAACGCGAGGCTTGGGGAGGAGGGGAGGCCGTCTGTCGACTCGCGGCAGTCGAGAAGGTCGTTCTCCATAGGGCTGGGGAGGAAGAGGAGCGGGAGTGTAGGGGGCTCACAGGGGTCCGGGGAGAAGCAGAATAGGCGGTTCTCGTTCATCCCGGGTCTGTCGAAAGCGATGGGGCTGGGGGACAAGCAGGGGGGCTCGCAGCAGTCTCTGCCGATTCAGTCACCCGGCGGGAACGGGACGCCGACGGGGGCTACGCCGATCTATGACCAGATGCAGGCCACGAGGCAGGCGGACGAGAGGTTATATCAG
Source organism: Sordariomycetes sp. B11D1 (assembly GCA_025503055.1). Lineage (NCBI taxonomy): Eukaryota > Fungi > Ascomycota > Sordariomycetes > Sordariomycetes sp. B11D1. Next base: position 80,630 of record JAMFQS010000103.1, read on the forward strand.
AGTGAGCCGCATCTGCAGTCGCAGGGCCAGGGATACGGGGCGCAGGAGCGGAGGCCGAACGCCGTGCCGGGGTATATGCAGCAGCAGCAGCAGCAGCAGCAGCAGCAGCAGCAGTCCGTCCTCGACACGGGGTCGGAGTCGTCGGTTGGCTCTGCGGGTAGGCAGGGGTACCGCGCTGTCGGGTCGCCGTACCAGGGGAGGGCGCCACAGCCTGAGGACGGGAGGAGAGTCGGGAACGGGAACGGAGTGAAGGGGGGGAGGGTGCTGCAGAAGACGAAGAGGTTCGCCGACGCGTATGAGGAGGGGGGCAGGGAGGGGAGTAGTGGGGCTGCCAGGAGGGTAATGGATTTCTTTAGGAGGAGGGGGAAGGCCAGGGGTGGTGGGGAGGAGAGGTAGTTGCGCCGCCGCGGGTTTTGGGGGGGGGGGGGGTTTGTTCGAATCTTTTATTTTTTTTCTTTTTCATTTTCCCCCATTTTGAGGGTACGATGGAGCGTTTGGAATGAGATGGGGCCAAGAGATGGGGCGGGAAAGGGAGGAGAGAGAGAAGGAGGGAGGAAACATGATACGCGTGAGGGGCGTTAACGGCGTACCAAGTGGGAAGTTGGGGAAACGTTGGAACGAATGGATTTTTCTCACTGCGGCTTCTTTGCCTGCTTGTAGGGTGCTTCTCTCCTTCATCTTCTTGAGCTTCATATTTAATATCATCTGGTGTCTGGTCTGGTGTTTGTGCCTTTGAGCTCTTACACTGCCTTCTGGTCCATGGTCTCTAGGTTTTGTGTTGTGGTTCGGAGCTAGGGGATAGGGGCGGATGGGGGGGAAGACGGGCGTTTGCCTTGTTCGAGGGGGAGAGGGAAGGCTCATCTTGCTGGGCGTGTACAGGTCATCGATGTCCCATCGGAACGTGTGAGTGAGGTGGCGAGGATGGGGGACGTCGGTGATGGACCCGGCGTGGATAGTTGCTCGGGAGTAACCGGCCGAACAGCCTTCCCTTGGGATGAGCGTTGGCTTCCTGATTCCGGGGGGGGGGTAGATCCCCGATCCTGGGTCCACTGGCGCCGACCGATCCACCGGAAACACCTGCTCTGAGGGTCGTCTAGTCGGGTCTTTGCTCGAGATGAGCTTCGGGTGCGTGCCCGAGACGAAATGCAGCATGTCCTGCGTGAGTGAGTGGCCGTAAGGGCAGCAGCAGGGCCGTGAGGATCGCCAATGGCGTAGCCGGCATGCGGCTCCACGTGCCCCGTGTCGTCACGTCTCTCACCTGTAGCCGCGGGGGAGACGTTGGGTGCTGCCGTCCCCCCAGTAAAACCCCAAAAACTCTCGGACCAGGATTGTTTCACCCGAGTCGGGTCCGCCCTCCTACAACCGGTCTACAACGCGTTGATTCCCCGAGGGAGCCTCCTCGCTGGCGGAACAACAAAACATCAGACAAAGATATGGAGCCGTGACGTGAGGCCGAGGTGACGCGGGTCCGATTTTCACGGTCCCCGTTTCGGAGGAACAAAAGGTACGAGGTCACATCTACTAGCATGTGAGATCGCCACCGTCGCAATCTCCGTTTCTTTCTTTCTATTTTTCCTTACTCACCCAGATGACGACTGCGTGATAAGGCCAAGACACGATTTCCACCAGTAGCCCATTTTCGCCCCGAAGTCTATCCAGAAGGAGGCCCGCAGCGTTGGTGACTAGCCCGGATACCTTACCCGAATGCCTCGTACGGATACATTGCGGCACCGCAAAGAGGCGCAGGGAGAGGAGGTCGCGATACTGCGCCCCAGTGGCGTTGGGGGGTAGGCGGGGGGTTACGAACCGAGCGGACTGATTGGGGCCGCGGGTGTCTAAGAGTTCAGCTTGGATATGGGATGCATGCTTGCTTGAATGGCCTTGCGCATTTCGCAAGCCTGTTGCACCAGGCCGTGTCTTGGCCATCCGTGGTCGTCCCTGCCATTTGTCTCTTTGTCTTTCATCCTACACGTCAGTGCCCGTTGGTCCTGTCCCGCCGCGGACCGGTTCTGACGTGGTTCCCACGGGAGTATCGGAGGGGAGGCAGCCCATCCGGGTCTCATCCAGCCATTTCCCCGCGAAACACGCGCTGGGCAGACAACTTGGCTCGCAAGGCGGAGTGGAGGGTCGCGGTGGCGGGGCAGATTCGAAGGAAGGCCATGTGACGACGATGCTGCGGGGTGCGGGGTTCTCTCGCCTGGGCTCGTCGTCTGCATCGACGTCTTGACGCCTCGCCTAGGGGCTTGGTATCACATCGTAGACACTTGGATCTGATGGCTTGGCTGTCTTTGGACCAACTTGACCCTTTGCAGGTGTCAGGATAAGCAGGTCGGGCGGTGTCTCTCCGACGGCCGACGACTCGTACGAGCGCGCTAGATTGAAACCCCGGGAGTCCGCAGTCGCCCGCAAAGCCGGGCAAGAGGAGTGGGCAAGCGGCAAGCGGGGGAGGGGGGCATGAGCAGCAGCAGCAGCTTCTCGGGGATAACACCGGATAAGCTCGATACCCTCCGGCGCACCCGAGTACCGAGCAGCCCGCCCTCCTCACGCACCCTTTAAATCCCGCTTTGCGTTGGTGCCGCATTAGCGCGAGGGCGGCGGCGGCGGACAAGCTGCTGTTGAGCTTTCCCTCCTCACGCCCTCCTCGGCGCGTCGGGTGCTTCCTCGCCTCGGGTTGAGGGAAGGCCATCATCGGTAAACAACCGGTTCTCGAGACCGGGGAGGAAAAAAAAGATTTTCGCTTCCGGCCTGTCCTGACAGACGAGGTGGCATTGTGGGCTGGCGGTGTCGCGGGGCATTTGGCGGTGTAAGGGGATAATCGACAGGGGCAGGCCGGCAGCGTCCGTTTGGGTGGTGATGGAGGGGGAAGGGATCTGCTCCGCGGGCCGTTCGAGGGGGCGCGATGGCGGGGACGGCGGCGGGGACTAGGTTCCGGGCCCGCGGACGCCTCGTCGCGCTATCGGTACGGATCGATGCGACGATCAGAACGGTGTGTGCAGGATTGAAGGACCCGATTCCGTGCGTGTGTCCTGCCCCTCCCTCCCGGCTCGTATCAGCTTCGGGGTCAGCAGCAGGGGCGCCCCAATCAAGCCTGATCCATCCGGCACTGTGGGCGCGGGCAAGGGACTGCACCCGCGGGAAACGGCGCCGGTGCTTCGTCCGCATGGGCGCGTGTCGCCGACGAGACCAGGGAGACCCGTCGGCAACGCCGCGCGGGGACTTGCGAGGGATCACAGGGGCATCCAACGACGCCCGGTGCTGCTGTCAAGCCGCAGCGTGCCATCACCGCCTTCTTCCCGTCCCGTCCGCTCACACGCCCGGATGTCCCCGTCTCGGGTCGGTGGAACCTGTGTCTCCGCAACTGGCTGGCAGCTTAGCATCCGGCGGTGGCGCGGGGGGTGCTTCCCACCGTCTCCTGACTTCCACGCACGGGTCCTTGCTTTTTGCGGCGATTGTCGGTCCCCACGTGCCGGCCCGAGACCGCCAATTCTGCGGCCGCGGTGCACTTCCCATCCCGATCTTTCTGATTCTGTTTTGACACCTGACAGCGATCGAGGACGCTGTGGGACGCTGGCGGGCGGGGCACTTGGGGCGCCGGTGCGGGGACGCGCGGGGCCGTTTCGATGGAAGCTACGCGCTGCATTATCCGGGTGCATTATCTGCTGCATTACCTGCATTATTCCCTGCCATCGCCGCTCACCGATCTGCCCGGCGGGGGACCCGTCACCCACGGCCCCTCTGTCAACTGTTTCCCCGTCACGTCCGGAGCATGTGTAGCAAGGCCATCATGTATAGCAGAGACGGAGCGATTTCCACCCCGATCGCCGGATGCTAACTGTGTAAAACGGAGCTCGAGTTTCGAGACGCAGAGCTCCTGGGGCTCGTCCTGCCGCCGAACAGCACACGACGGACGCCTCGGTCAGAAGCCCGCAAGCGATTGCCGCCCGCGCACCACTGACCGCCTTTACACGCATACCCGCACACCGCACCCGCGCCGCTAACATGGCCGGCCGGCGGGACGCGGGGACGCGTCCAGGGGTTCCCAGCACGCAAGTGGCAGCTGCACGGGGCAACGGGAGCGCGGGAACGGATAGTGGGGATCGCGACGTCGCGGATGGGATGGGCACCCCGCCGCCGCCGCTGGGTGACGGGCGGGGCACCAACACCATGTAACGCGGATTTCTCTCTTGTTTCGACGGAGTTGGGACTGACCGCTGCGGTTCTGCGGCGCGGCGCCGGGTGGATCCGCGGGGGCGAGGGTCGGGGCGCGCTCTGCTGGATCCTCACGGGCTGGTTGGTGGTATTGCTCCTTCCTTCTGGCTTTGCGAGGGAGGGTGAGACGTACTCCTGCTCGTAAGCAGGGCAACTAAGCAGCCCTTTTCTTCTTCCGTCGCAGCAGATAATCACGCGAGCTTTAGCCTTTCTCCCTCTCTCCGAGCAGCAGATTGGATTGAAACAATCAGTCAGTCAGGAGCCACAAGCACGAAAACACCCGAGTAAACGCCCTCGAGCCCCCGCTTTTCCCATCGCACCCGTCCACCCGAATGGAAGCACCTCGAAAAGTTCCCGACCCTCGTGCCGGTGGCGTCCCATGCCCATACCAACACCCATCCCCTCTCCCTCCTTCCCATCCTTCCCATCCCGCCCAGCACGCCGATCGCCCACCCACCGCTCCAGCCCACCGGTCCACTCCACCCCATACCCACCGCGGCCACCACCCACACTGGCAGCGAGGCCCGCGCGCTATTGGTCGCTAGTTACCTGGGTACCAGGCGACCGGGCTCCCAAGTCTCGCATTCCCACCCCCGCCCCGCCCTCTCCCTCCCTCTCGGGTGTACTCTCGTACTGAGCGATAGGGAACGGGGATCCTGAGCTGGGGCAAACATCACAAGAGGCGAAATCCACCCGAGCTCGCCGAGAACTCCGCCTTGGCTTTTTCTCGACTTGGAGTGCGTCGACGGTGGCGGTGTCACCCAAAGATAATCCGTCATTCCCCCTCTCTCTTCAAATTCCCAATCTCACCCGTCCAAACATTCTGCCTTTTCCCCTATCCTATTTACTTCCTCTTTTTTTCCCCCCCAAACTTCTCGGAACGGACGGTTCCGAGCCATGACACCGGAGAGAAGAAACTCGGCAGAATCGAAGGAACCCCACTCATCGCCCGCGGACCGTTCACCATCCCCACATTCGAATTCGCCCTACTGTGGACAATAGGGGGGGGGGGGCTAACGGAGGGGCATACAAGTACGGGGCCCTGGTGCGCTTTTTGGCCGGCTTCCGAGTTGTCCGAGGAGAGTGTGGTATTGAGTGCTTTTTGAGCGCGTGGTTTATCCCTGCCCGTTTCCCCGAACCTTGCCGGCGACTCTCTTTCCTTCCCGACGACAATCTCTCGCGCTTCGATCGTGCGTTTCGTTTCGCGGATTCCGCACGCGTCGATAGTCGCCGACCAGGAAGCTGATCGGCAGGGCACGGCATCCCGAAGGCCTTGGATGCCCCGCGACGCGACACCCAGGCCCAGCATTTCCCCGCGGTCAGGAATCCGACGACGCGGGACAATAACCCCAGACCCCACGAAGAACAGCCGCTGCCATGTCATTCGCAGACCTGCCCCCTCTGGGGCACCCGAACAGGATCACAAAGACCCGCGGCAGCAAGGCCGCCATGAAGCCCATCCTCAAGCGCGTTAGCCACTCGGAGAAGAACTCCCTCGACCTCGACCGCGGCTGGGAGGACGCAATCCACTACGGGAACCACGGGTGGGGCGCCGGCGCTCGGGGGTCCTCGCTCAAATCTCCCGACGGCTTCGGACGCACGGGCCTGGGGCTGCACGAGCGCGGGAGGGACGTCTCGTTCAGCCTTTCGACGACGGACTTGGACGGGAGTGGAGGGTACGGGATGAAGTATGCGCATGCGCGGAGTACGAGCGGGACGTCGGTCGCGACGGCGGGGAGCGGGATGGGGCCGAGGAGCGGGTTCATCCACCCGTTTCAGCAGACGCCGCGGTCGGTGTCGCCGCCGTTGTATGCGAGCTCGCTCGCCGAATTTGACGGCCCTACGCACCCCAGGGATTACTCGCCGACCATCACCGAGGGGGACGACGACGACGTGGAGGGGGCGCAGCTGCGGGGTTACTGCCCTGCGCCGTACGCGCAGCCACCTTCGCTGAGGCGTCCTTCGCTTGGTAGCCAGAAGTCAAGCTCGCAGTCTGACCTGAAGGATCCAAAGGGTGGGCTGAAGGTCAACACTGCGCGCGCGAACACGCTTCCCCCTCAGCCCCCCGCCGCCAGCAGGTCTGACCTGCGACTCGACACCTTCGCCTCGGACCCCTCCCCCACAACCACGGCGCCCTCAAAGTCCTTCTCGCCGCACCTAACCACCTCCCTCACCTCCCCCCACCTCTCCAACCTAACCACATCCCCCACCTCCCCCGCGACCCCTACCTTCCGCAGCTCCCTCGAAATGAACTTCCGCCTGCGCTCTCGCTCAGAAGTGGACACCGCCGCGCGACAGGCGCACATCCGCGAGGCGCGCCGGCAGTTTGAGGACAAGGAGGCGCAGAAGCAGGCGCAGCGCGACGAAAAGGCCGCGAGGAAACGGGACGCGGCGATGGAGAGGGAGGCGGCGAGGCTGGTGAAGATGCAGAAGAAGGGCGCGAGGGAGAGGACTAGTGGGAGTCTGGACGCCAGGCCTTCCTTCGCGAGGGGGGATACCGGGGGCACGAGTGTGCTGGAGGAAGGGAGGGCGAGCGGGTTTGGGGGCCCGTTTGGTGCGAGTTGTTACGAGGATGCGGAGGTGGAAGATAGGCCCGATACTTCGGCAAGGGCTGAGGAGTTTGCGAAGAGGGTCTCGACGAGGAGGAGGACGGCGTCTGTTTGGACTTCGTTCATCTTGTGGGTTAGGACGAAGTTGTTGAAGGCGGGGAGGCGATAGAGGCTTGGATAGGGAGGGGAGGCGGAGTGTTTTGGCAGGTCTTGAACACTGGGCCATGACGACGATGACAACGACGACAAGAAGACGACGGACGAAGGACGAGTATAAGACGGAAAAGGAAGCGAGTTGGGAGCGTGGAAGGCAATGGGACAGCCGAGAAGGCATGGATGAAGGCGTCGAGAAGACGCGGAGAGCGCGGGTAACCGCCGAGGTTGGCGTCCTACGATGCAGCTGGCGACTGAAACGTGCCCAGATACGGTCCGCCAGCTTCGTCCACGGCGTCCACCCCACGACGCAACAGGCGACAGCCCTCACTCCTCAGACCGCCGTCTTCCACCTTCTTCGTCCATGCTTAGCCGGCTAGACGAAGCTGCTCATGCTTACGACCCGTATGCTGGCCGCTCAGCTCACGCTTCGAGATTCATGGGATTGTACACGGAAGTACCTAGCCGGCGCAGGAGTTTGGTTTTATTTCTTACGGGGGTCCATCTTCACTTTGGCTTCTTTTTCTTCCTTTCGTTCGTCTCGCACCTTTTTTTTTTTTTTTTTCTTTTACTATTTTACCATCTTTACCGAACGGCTTCGGGGGATGTAAGGAGTCTCTTGAGGCCCTCGACCCGGGGCCACGGCCGGGGATCTACGGAACCGGCGGAGCTATCATTCTAAGCTGGGGGGAGTTTGTTTCTATTCGAGACTCGGGTGGTTTATCTTTACTGTCTGGCGCACGGGGCGTCTGTACCAAGGGATTCCTTTGAGAGGAGCCTTTTTTTTGCCAAGTTTCCGTGGCGACGAGGAGGGAGGGAGGAAGGGAGGGAGGAATTCGAGCAGTGAAGGAGCTGAGATGGGTATCTAGCTAAAGACATGACAGCATGCCTGGAATTGAGACAGATTTAGGTACTTGCTTTGACGGGTTGACGTGGAGTCGGCTGCTCTGGTTGACCGGTGTCGGTTCCAGGTCCCGTTGAGGGCGTGTCCCGGAGTTTAAGTGGGGAAAATCTGCGTGTCTCCTCCCGGCGCCGAGGATCGGACCTTCATGGCCCATCCGTTACTGATACGCAAGAGATAGACGTGGCCGGATTCACGCTCTCCCCCGGCCGTACGCTATCCCGCGATGCCACCACACCACTCGTCCGATCTATGATGGCCGTCCCTCGCTACCACGACGCTTACTCCATCCTCAATCCCGTGCAACAGCTGACTAATACCCACCACTGACGATACAACCACGCCCGAATCAGCCGCGGGACGACCATCACCACCCGCCAACCACACACACACACACACACACACACACACCCGTCGAAGATGCACGGGAGCGGGCCGTCATGGGCTATGACTGGGCTGGACACCGGGACACGTGCTACCGGCTGTACATCGAGGAGGGGCGGCCGCTGGAGGAGATTATGGGGCGGCTGAGGCAGCGGGGGTTCTCGCCGAGGTGAGTCACATCTTTCTGCCTTCTGGTGGCGGTTACGTCTTTGGTCCCTAGGACTCGGTGTGGGTGAGCACTGGGGCTCCTGCGGTGCTCTGGGTTGCCATACTGTGGGGGAGGGGGGTGTTTTCTACTGGTTGGTGCCTGTTGGGAAGGGGTGGTGTTGTGGTGGTTCGGTTGGTACTTAGAGATGATCGGATGAGGCCTGGCGGAGCACAACACCTCACGCTTTGGACATCCCCCCTCCCCAACATCCGCAAGCACCTCACAGCCCCGAAGAAATCCCAGTCCATGCTCCAAGAGACGAAAGACCCAAACCATGGCGGACACGTCGGCTAACGCGCACCCCAGCAAGCGCGCCTTCCAAACCCAGTTCCGCCGCTGGGGCTTCCCCCTGAAGCAGAACCCCGTCTACCGCGACGCGCGCCTCGCCTCCCGCGTGAGGGAGCTGTGGGAGCGGAACCTCCCCCAGCGGGAGATGCTCCGCGCGCTGGCGGACGAGGGGTTCGAGATCCGGGAGAGGGAGCTCGTGAGGCTGCGGGCTAGGAACGGGTGGTTGTTGCGGGATCCGAGGGGGGACAGGCGGGGGGCTCCCGCCGCGACGCCGGAGGGACCCGGGGCTGAGGCCGGGGTCGGGGGCGAGGGGATGGAGAAGGGTGGGGAGGTAGGAGGAGGTCCCGAGGCGGTGGCTCCGAAGGGCAAGAGGAGGAGGAGGACGAGGGGCTGGGCGGGACAGCCGGCCGACCCGCCCGGTCCGCCGCGCTTCCCATCCGAGACGACCATTGACGAGGCGCGCGTGATTCTCGGCCTCGACGCCGAGGGCTACCGCGCCGCGCGGGCCGCCTTCCAGCGGATCTGTGAAGAGGCAGGCCTCGTGAAGAAGACGCTCGCCGGCCCCGAACGCTGGGACGCTGCCAAGGCGCAGCTCGTGCGCGAGGTCCCCCACTTGCAAGGGGCCGAGGGCGGGCCCCGCGGTGCGTTGGCGCTGGACGTAATATGCACGGACGTCACGAAGAGGATGCGGGACGGGGACAGGCGGATGACGCTCGCCGACGCGAAGAAGATCCTGGGCATCAACCCCGAGGAGGCGAGGGCTCTCCGCGCGGGGTTCTACAAGGTGCTTGCGGGGCAGGGCGTGCAGGTCCGGTGCAAGTCCACGGCAGGGGCGGGGAGGTGGGCGGAGCTGATGGGGGAGTGGACGGGGGATGAGGTGGTCAGGGGGTTGCTGCCCGGGGATGAGGGGTCGGCGGAGTACAAGGAAAGGTGGAGGGCCTTGGACATACTCGCGACGGATGTCATGAAGAGGATGAGGGATGAGAGGGTCAGGAAGGAGGCGAGGGAGAGGAGGGGCGATGGGGCTGCGCGTGAGGGCGTCGTGGCTGAGGAGACGTCACCTGGGAGTGCACTGGCATCACCGGGAAGCGCGCTCGCATCGCCGCCGGCGGAGCGCAGCCCGGACGACGACGAGATGCCCGTCATGTCCGACTACGACCACGTCTCGCCCCTCCCCCTCCTCGTCCCCAGCGACCCCCTCCACGTCCCCGTGCCCCTCCATCCCTCACACCCCACGCACTCCTCTCTCCCTACCCCGCCCCAACGTCTCCTCCTCGAGCCCCCGGAGCTCTCCCTCTCCCCGCCTCAGCTCCTGATCCCCGAACCCCCCTACGCCCCGCCCCCCTACTTCCTCCAGTCTCCCCTCCAGTACACCCCCGCCCCGGCCCCCATGGCCGTCTACATCCGCCTCCACCCCTCGTCGACCTACGTCCCCGCCGCGCCCCTCTGGATCGCCACGCTGGCGGGCAGGTCGCTGCGGGAGGTGCGGGAGGCGGCGGCGGGCAGGATGGGCGACGCGGTGTGCGTGGGCGTCGAGGGGGTGCTGAGGGGGGAGGCCGGGGAGTGCTCCGTGGGGATCGGGGGGGACGAGGAGCTGGGGGCTTATCTGGCGCATCTGGAGGGGGGGACGCCTACTTTTTGCGTTACGCTTGCGTGGAGGGGGTAGCTCTAGTGTACCCGATCGTAGCGGTGGTTGTTCTTGTTTTTTTCCTTTTTTTTTGGGGGGGGGGGGGGGGATTGGGGTTTGATGCTGAGGTTAGGGCAATGGAGTTGTCCATGAGATATGGGGATGGGAATGGGCGTTCACGGATCTCGGACTAGATGTAATTGTTTTTGATTTACTCGGTAGCGATGCGGATGGCGTCAGCTCTTCTTCACTCCTGGATCCTGGAGCCCCCTCGATGGGGATATGCTCAGGGGGGTCAGGGGCCCCATCTTGACGTCTCGGCCACCACCCCTATCGCCCGCCTGCCGCCTTGACTCCCGTGGACCTCTCACTCACAACAAGGCGTGGCTGCGATAAATCCGTGGCGACGCTCTCCGAGGCGTTCGAGCCCCGACGGGAAAGCAAGGGGAAGCTTGGAGGCACGTGGCCACCCCACCGTGTCGTCTCAGTTCCAGACAACCGGGTGACTCGCGGGGTCCCGGCCGGCGTCTCCGTCTTGTTGTGGCGCACACTGTCAGAATTCTATGCCCGGCGGGGGGGGGGTTATGTAGGTCCACAGCACGCCCGTGGGGCGGGTTCCGGTGATGCATGGCGCGCTCGCGGGCATGGCCTTGTCGGGGGGCGCCGCGAGGCAAGCACTCGGTGCATCCTGGGACCTGTGCCCGGCAAGGCGTTTGTGAATGCCCTCCCGAAGACGCCGTAACCCCCCGCCAGTCCCACCAGAGACATGAATCCGCAATCTGCCAGCCCAGCAACCGCGTGCCATCGGCCCTCCCTCCGGAAGGTGGTATCGTCCATGCCTCCTCACTCCACCTCAGGCCCGCGGTTCTCATTTCCGCGATCCGCATCCCCGTAATACCATGCCATCAACCCGGAATACAATGGCCGGTACGCGTAATTGCGAGAATGCGAATAATGAAGGAAAATGCGAGAAACAATAAGCCCCGTCTCCTCGCTTGGGTTTCAGTGTCCTGGGGACGCGCAACGCAGACGCCGAGCCGAGGACGACGCCAGTAACGCGCACGGTATTAGCGGCAGCCGGGGGGTTCCAGGCCGCATGCCGCATGCCGCATGCCACATGCCACTTTGCCCGGGGTCCCAGACGGACCGGTGCAGCGGGTTGGTTGTGGAATCGCACTGTTTCATGGGGGCTCAATGTGGGGAGTGGAACACGTCGAAACGGTAGCGCGGACGGGAGCTGTCTGTTGCTAGAACTTGCGCTGTTGAAAGCGTCAAGCTAGAAATCCGGTCGTTAGGATTGATGAGGTCATATCGAAGGAGCCGTAGGAAGGGAAAGGAGGCATTGCTGCCATGTTGGTCAGCCTTGGAAGCCCTCCAAGGCGTGCGGGAAGGGGCGCAGTCCGTGTGCTCTTCTGGCGCCGATACGGATTTTGGTGGGGATGTGACAGGGGAAAGGGAGCAGGGGTGGGCGAGGTAATCTCGAGCGACCGGACCCACCGCGACCGATCCTCGTGCTTTCAGTCATCTGCGACTCGCCGGCCGGGCCGCAGGACCTTTTTTTTTTTCCCCTTTCTGGGTCCTAGGTTAGTTAGGCACACTGACCGTGCTCGAGTTATGCCGGGGTTCGGGTGCATCATCGGTGGGATGCACAGCCCTACGGGATGGCGATGCGAGGGGCTGGGGGGGGAGGGGACGGGAGTGGGAGTAATTGTCGTGCATGGCGGAGTTTTGACGGTACGTGGTAGGACTTCGCTGGTGGCCTCGTTTGTGGAGGCGGTTGGGGGCCGGAACGCCATCAGCCTTTTGAGGGGCGCTGGTGCTGGCATTCCTGGTGATGCTGGCATTGTCAGCCGTGGCCTCTACTCTGATTTTGTACCCGGCACATGGTTTCGTGTCCTGTATCCTGGTCAACGGCCGTCCTGCGAGTCGAGGATCCAGACTCGGAGCCTCGACGTCGAATAGGGGCGGGAAAAAAAGAGACTGAAGTGACGATCATGAACTCTAGCAAGGCAACCTCTGGTTCGTGACGCGAAGACTTCCGCAGTGTGAGGCCCACATGCCGAGAGGGAGGTGAGGGATTGACATTCTGATTCGGCCTGCGCGGCGATCTGCTGTAATATGGTGCGCCGTGCGGCCGGTACCTAGCCTGGCTGATTCCTCCATGCGGCCAGCGTACAAGATACTTGAAGCGAGCGGGATAAAAGTCTCCACTCTGTCTCTTATTACTCGTATTTCGATGCGTATCACACCTTTAGGTGGAGTACTCAGTACCTCAATCTTGTACCCGCCCGGGTCACTACCAACGTCCTAGGCCAAGTCCCTGGCCGGCATGCCCTCCCCCAAAGCAAGCCGGGCGCGACCGTCCTCGACGGGCTCGACCTAAAAACAGAAGCCCAAAAAAAAAAAGACAAGGGGGGCACTTATGGGGCAGCGGAGCCAAGTGGAAATAATCCGTAATCGAAGGGTCTCCCACTCCGCTGCGCATGGTTTGGTGCGCAACAACTTCCAGGCTTCCCGCCCTTCCGCCCAGGCATTTTTCTCTTTCGAACCCGGGGGGTGTCGCTTCCTCCTCAAAAGTGTTTCATCCGCCAACCCACCAACAGGAGTCAAGACACTTCGACACATACACACACACACCCACGCTCGTTCCGGTCCTCTCTCTTTCTCTCTTTGTTTTCAAATCTCACCTTGTCCCAAATTCCCCCCCCCCCCCCCCCCACCCATATCCATCTCCCCCGCCCCGGTAGATTGTGAACGACTAGTCCCGATTTAATTCCAGTGGCTCCGGGGACATCGCCAGCGGCTCGTCTCTCTCGCCCTTGGCCATTCTCTCGTTTCATTCCTCTCCGGCCGGGCGCGGGGGGGGGGGGGGGGGGGGCGGGGCGGG